>ML337596.1:0-11082 GCA_005239505.1 Nicotiana paniculata
TATATATATATATATATGTGTATGTGTATGTGTGTGTATATATATACTGCTGCAGCGTGCAGCCCGATCCATATAACATACGCCGCGGGCGTGCAACTCGATCCATATAATAGTCGACTACGCCCACTGGGGTGTACAGATTCCGGAGGGGCTCCTACAGCCCAAGCACTATATTGCTGTGGCGTGCAGCCCAATCCATATAACATACGCTGCAGGCGTGCAGCCTGATCCATATAATAGTCGACTGCGCCCACTGGGGGTATACAGACTCCGGAGGGGCTCCTACAGCCCAAGCGCTATATTGCTGCGACGTGCAGCCCGATCCAATATATGAATTGCTGCGGCGTGCAGCCCGATCCATATATAACATATATATTGCTGCGATGTGCAGCCCGATCCATATATAATATATATATATATATATATATATATATATATATATATATATATATATATTGTTGCAGCGTGCAGCCCGATCCATGCATAATATATATATTGCTGCGACATGCAGCCCGATCCATAACTATCCTCTCATACTCGGCTCTCGGCCTCACTCAGTCATCCTCACAACCCACTCGGGCAATTCATCTCAACTCACGGGACTCAACCCAAAATACCTCTCAGAGTTCCAAAACCGTGTGATAACAGTGAAAATAACAAGAAGTAGAAAACATGACTGAGTTCACAATTGTTCTATCAGGATAGTGTAAGAATAGTGTAAAAGTACCTCTGAGGGTCTAAACAGGTCGGCACAAGGCCCCAAACATGGCTCACAACCCATAAACAAGTATAAATTTCTAATATACAGGATATCATAAGGCTTCAAATCAAATGTGCGTCTTAATAGACGCTACGGGATGGACAAAGTCACAATCACTATCGGTGCACGCCCACACGCTCGTCACCTAGCATGTGAGTCACCTCCTTTACCAAAACAATATAAAATACTAGGGTTTCATACCCTCAGGTTTAGAGTTACAATCGTTACTTACCTCAAAACAGCCCAAAAGCTACTCCGTGATGTTCTTTCCCCTCGAATCGGCTCCCGATTTCTCCGAATCTAACTAAATCGAATTAAAATCATCAATATACGCTAAAGGAACAAAATCCAATCGAAAACTATCAATTTAGACAAAATTCTCGAAATTTGGCCAAACTCGAGCCCCGAGCCCACGTCTAGGAATTTAATAAAATTCACATCACAGGAATCCTCATCCTCCCACGATTATATACATACCAAGAACACCAAAATCGGACCACAATTGCTCACTCAAATCATCAAAAGAAATTTCCAATTCTCATGTACCTAACCTCCCCAATTTTGGGATTAAATCCAACACATTTCCGGTTTAATTACTTAAAAAACAACATAGAATCGAGTTATGAAGTCAAGAATCTTACCTCCAAGTGATTCCTTTCGATTTCCTCTTTAAACCTCTCAAAGAGCTCCAAACCCGCTCAATAATGGAGGAAAATAGACTCAAATTCGTAAGAAAGGGCTTTTATAAAACATTGCCCATCACTATATCTTTGTTCAGTGCGTTCGCATCACCAGGGATGCGTTCGCGAAGAACTGGCTCTACTCCCTCTGTGCGATCGCATCCACCCAAACGCGTTCGCATAGAGTAACCAAACACCCCCTGCCACACGCGCCCACACTGTGCGATTGCAATGCAACTCACGTGACCGCACTGCTTTGGCTGCCCAACCTATGGGATCGCAAGAGTTATTACGCGATCGCATAGAACAAATATGCCTGACCAAATTTATTACTCTACGCGATCGCGGATGAACTCACGCGATCGCAATGAACAAACCACTGCTGCTAAAACACCAGAAAACCAGCAATCTTCCAAAGACTAAAAGTGCCCGTTTGAGCATCCAAAATACACCCGAGGCCCCCGGGACCTCAACCAAACCTACCAACATATCCCATAACATCATTCAACTTATTCGAGCCTTCGAAACACCAAAAACAACGCAAAAATACCAAAATCACATCAAATTCAAGCCTATGAACTTTGAAACTTCTAAATTCCGCCAATGATGCCGAAACCAACCAAAACACGTCCGAATGAGCTGAAAATCTTCACACATATCCAAAATGACATTACAAACCTACTCCAACTTTCGTAATTCCATTCCGACCCCGATAGCCTATTTTCCCCTGCCGACCGGAAATCGCCAAAAACTAACTTTTGCCAATTCAAGCCTAATTCTACACTGGACATCAAAACTTCATTCCAAGCACTCTTTAGTCCCAAATCACCTAACAAAGCTATCCGAGCCATAAATTACACATTCCGAGGTCGTTTACCAATAAGCCAACTCCAGTTGACTTTTTCAACTAGTAAGCTAATTTAAGAGCCTAAGTGTCTCAGTTCTCACCACGACCACTCCGAACCCGAACCAACCGACCCAATACAACATAAAATAGACTAAGCAACATATGATAAAACAGAAACGGGGGAAACGGGGCTAATATCACAGAACGACCGGCGGGTCGTTATATCCTCCCCCTCTTAAACAAATGTTCGTCCTCGAACGGGTCTTGAGACATACCTGGAGTTTCGAATAAGTGAGGATATCTGCTCCGCATCTCCCGCTCAGTCTCCTAGGTGGCATCCTCCACCGGCTGCCCCCTCCACTGAACCTTCACTGAAGCTATATCCTTAGACCTCAGCTTTCTGACTTGACGACCCAAAATAGCCACTGGCTCTACCTCATATGACATATCAACCTCGAGCTGAAGTCCAAAACAAGAGACGGGTCACCGACATACTTCCGGAGCATCAAACATGGAACACCGGATGAATACTCGATAAGCTGGGAGGCAAGGCAAGTCTATAAGCCACCTCCCTAATCCTCTGAAGCACCTCAAATGGCCCAATGAACCGGGGACTCAGCTTTCCCCTCTTCCCGAACCTCATAACACCCTTCATGGGTGACACCTTCAGCAACACTTTCTCCCCAACCATGAAAGACACATCTCGGACCTTATGGTCCGCATAGCTCTTCTGCCTAGACTGCCCTGTGCGAAGCCGCTCCTGAATCAACTTCACCTTACCCAACGCATTCTGAACCAAGTCTATGCCTAATAGACTAGCCTCGCCCGGCTCAAACCAACCAACTGGAGATCTGCACCTCCTACCATATAAAGCCTCAAACGGAGCCATCTAGATACTCGACTTATAACTATTATTATATGCAAACTCCGCGAGTGGCATAAACTGGTCCCATGAACCCCCAAAATCAATGACACAAGCACGCAACATATCCTCCAAATCTAAATAGTACGCTCCGGCTGCCCGTCGGTCTGGGGATAAAACGCTGTGCTCAACTCGACCTGAGTACCTAACTCCCTCTGCACGGCCCTCCAAAACTGAGATGTGAACTGAGTACCTCTGTCAGAAATGATAGAAACTGGAACCCCATGTAATCGGAAAATCTCCCTGATATAAATCTCAACTAACCGCTCCGAAGAATAAGTAGCGCCTACAGGAATGAAGTGCGCAGACTTGGTCAGCCGATCCACAATAACCCATATAGCATCAAACCTCCTCGAAGTCCGTGGGATCCCAACTACAAAGTCCATGGTGATCTGCTCCCACTTCCACTCCAGAATATCTAATCTCTGAAGCAATCCACCAGGTCTCTAGTGCTCATACTTGACCTGCTGACAGTTGAGACACTGAGCTACAAACTCGACAATATCCCTCTTCATCCGCCTCCACCAGTAATGCTGTATCAGATCCTGATACATCTTTGTGGCACCCGTATGGATGGAATACCGCGAACTATGGGCCTCAACTAGAATCAAATCTCGAAGTCCATCCATATTGGGCTCGCAAATCCGTCCCTGCATCCTCATGACCCCATCATCACCAATAACCACATCCCTGGCATCACCGTGACAGACGCTGTCCTGAAGAACGAGCAAGTGTGGATCATCATACTGGCGTGCTCTAATCTGATCATAAAGAGAAGACCTGGAGGCTACACAAGCCAATACCCGCGAGGGCTCTGATAGATCCAACCTCACCAACTGACCCGCTAAAGCCTGAACATCAAGTGCTAATGGCCTCTCTGCTACTGGAAGGTAGGCTAGACTCCCCAAACACTCCGCTCTGCGACTCAGGGCATCGACCACTACATTGGCCTTCCCCAGATGATATAAAATAGTGAGGTCATAATCCTTGAGAAGCTCCAACCACCTCCTCTGACGCAAATTCAGATCCTTCTGCTTAAGCAGATGCTGCAAACTACGGTGATCAGTGAAAATCTCACAATGCACTCCATACAAATAATGACGCCAAATCTTCAAGGCGTGGAAAATAGCTGCTAGCTCAAGATCGTACACTGGATAATTCTTCTCGTGCACCTTCAACTGTCTGGACGCGTAGGCAATCCCCTACCATTCTGCATCAAAATCGCTCCAAGGCCAACTCTCGAGGCATCACAGTAAACTGTATAAGAACCTGCACCAGTAGGCAAAATCAATACCGGAGCTGTAGTCAAAGCTGACTTGAGCCTCTGAAAGCTCTCCTCACACTCCTCAGTCCACCTGAACTGAGCACCCTTCTGGGTCAGTCTGGTCATAGGTGCTTTAATAGATGAAAATCCCTCTACGAAACGGCGATAGTAACCTGCCAAACCAAGGAAGCTGCGAATCTCGGTAGTTGATGACGGTCTAGGCCAGCTCTGCACCGCCTCTATCTTATTCGGATCAACCTGAATACCCTCACTGGACACCACGTGCCCCAAGAACGCTACTGAATCAAGCCAGAACTCACACTTTGAAAATTTTGCATACAATCTCTTCTCCCTCAAGGTCTGAAGCACAACTCTCTAATGCTTCTCATGATCCTCCCGAGATTGGGAATACACCAAGATATTGTCAATAAACACGATGACAAAAGAATCCAGATAAAGACGAAATACACTGTGCATCAAGTGCATAAAGGCTGATGGGGCATTGGTCAGCCCGAATGACATAACCAGAAACTCATAATGACCATATCTAGTCCTGAAAGCAGTCTTCGAAATGTCTGGCCCTCGAATCTTCAACTGATGAGAGCCGGAACGCAAGTCAATCTTGGAAAATACCCTGGCACCCTGCAACTGATCAAACAAGTCATATATACAAGGCAAGGGATACTGGTTCTTCACCGTAACCCTGTTCAGATGTCGATAATCAATACACATACGCATAGAACCATCCTTCTTATTTACAAACAACACCGGTGCACCCCAAGGTGACACACTAGGCCGAACGAACCCCTTATGTAGGAGTTCCTGAAGCTGCTCCTTTAATTCCTTTAGCTTCGCTGGTGCCACACGATAAGGTGGAATAGAAATAGGCTGGGTGCCTGGCAACAGGTCAATACCAAAAGCAATGTCCCTGTCAGGTGGCATGCCTGGAAGGACTGCAGGAAACACGTCCGGAAAGTCACGGACCACAGGAACCGAATCAACATCGGGAGTCTCCCTACTGACATCCCTCACAAAAGCCAGATATGATAAACACCCCTTTCCAACCATATGCTGGGCCTTCAGATAGGAAATCACCCTGCTAGGCACATAGTCAGAAGAACCTCTCCACTCAACCACCGGACATCCTGGCACAGCTAAGGTCACAGTCTTAGCGTGACAATCAAGAACAGCATGACACGAAGATAACCAATCCATGCCCAATATCACATCAAAATCGACCATGCTGAGTAACAGTAGGTCCACCCGGGTCTCCAGACCCCCAATAGATATCACACATGATCGATACAAACAGTCCACAATAATAGTATCGCCCACCTGAGTCGACACATGAATAGACGTAACTAAAGACTCAGGGGGCATATCCAGAAAATGGGCAAAATATGATGAAACATAGGAATATGTAGAACCGGGGTCAAACAAAGCCAAAGCATCTCAACGACAGACTGAGACAATACCTGCGATCACTGCATCGGAGGCCATAGCATCTGTCCTGGCTGGAAATGCATACATGTGGGCCTGACCTCCACCTGCTAGACCTCCCCCTCTAGGGCGGCCTCTAGCTGAGTGACTACCACCCCTGGCTGCCTGGGTGGGCGGTGAAATAACTGGAGCTGAAGTCGATGGCTGGCTCCTCAGCTGAGATGGGCCTCCAAGAAGATGAGGACACTGCCTCCTCATATGCCCGAATTCTCCACACTCATAAAAACTCCCTGGAGCTGGAGACGGGGACTGAAAGGAACCCCTGGAACCATGGGCTGATGATGCTCGAGCTGCACTATGGGCTGGAAGGGCACCGAATGAAGAACGGCCTGGCTGAGAACCGCGAGGACCATGCCCCGAAGATGCACCACTATGGGCTGGGTAGACTGACTGAGGAGGCCTGAATGAACGGCCTCTACCATGCTGAAGCTGCCCCTGGAAGGAGAACCACTAGAACCACCCAATCCACAAGGCCTCTTGGCCTGCCTCTCTTCCCGCTCCTGGCGGCGAACCGACTCAATATCTCGAGCAATATCAAAAACCTGATCGAAGGTAGCACCTAATACTCTCTCCCAAGTCATAAAAAGGCGGAGCTGATAAGTGAGTCCATCCACGAACCTCCTAATCCTCTCCCTATCAGTAGGGACCAACTTGGTGGCATGACGAGCCAACTCTGAAAACCGCATCTCATACTGCATCACTGATAGCTCCCCCTGACACAGCTGCTCAAAATGCCTGCGCTGCCCCTCCCTGTGAGACTGGGGTACATACTTTCCAAGAAGATAGTGAAGAACTGCTGCCCGGTGAGGGTGCTGAACCAACAGGCTTACGCCTCTCAAAAGACTCCCACCAAGTGAAAGCGGCACCAGAAAACTGAAAAGTAGCAAACAAGACCCCACTGGTCTCCAGAATCCCAGCAGTACGAAGCATTCTCTGACACTTATCTAGAAAATCCTAGGCATCCTCGCCCTCAGCACCAGTGAATGTCGGAGGCTGTAGTCTACTAAATCTCTCCAGCCTACGCTGCTCATCATCTGGCATAGCTGGAACCACGAAGTCCTGAACTGGAGGAACTGGCTGGGCTGGAACCACCCCCGATGTCCGATGGCCCCGAGTGACCTGCTCAAGTGTCCGGGAAACTAGAGTCTAACTGCCTCCCCCGGCCTGAGAAGTAGCGGCAGTAGAAGATGCAGCAACTGCCTGAGCAAGGGTGGTAAATACTGTCAAGATCTGGGCCAAGGTCTCCTGAAGACCCGAAATAACAATAGGCACTGCCGGTGCCTGAGCCTGACCCGATGGATTATCTGCAGCAGGGATCTGCTCTTAAATAGTAAAGGGAATCAACTGGTACAGCCCTGGCTTTCGCACGGGCTGGCCCTACCTCTACCACGGCCTCAATCGCGGCCTCGACCCCTCGCTGGTCTAGCTGGTGGCTGATCACCCTGATCAGTAGCGCGAGTCCTCAGCATCAGTGAGAGAATGAAACAACAGAAGTTTAGATTTCCAGAATCAACAAAATGGCACGACAGAATTCAAGAAAAATGAGATTGTTCCTAAGGGTTCTGCAGCCTCTCGAAGATAAGTACAGACGTCGCCGTACCGATCCGTAAGACTCTACTAAACCTGATCATGACCGTTGAGTCCTATATAACCTAGGCTCTGATACCAACTTGTCACGACCCCAAATCCTAAGCCGCCCGTGATTGAGCCTATCATGGAACTAGGCTAGCCAACCATTACAGACTATCATAATATTTCCCGAAACTAGCAGATTTTAAAACAGCAAAATGAGTGTAGTGACGAACATTTATAAATCATGTAAATCCATATAATAAGTAACTGTGGAAATAAGTAAATCAAGTCAGTAATCTACATTTCCAAATATTTCATAAAACTCAAGTTTCCATTTAAAATCTCGTATAAAAATATTTGTCCAACATTATCATCAGAGGCTCAGTGTAAAGAAGAGTGAAAACAGTAGTTTCATAAAAATATAGTCCCCTCGGGCATAATATCACTCACAATAAAGCCTCTCGGGAAAGCCTCTCAGTCACTCGTGACTCCACTATCAAAATCTCATGCTCTCACTTAAACACTCGTACTCAACAAGTACCATGAATGTATACAACTATTGCGACGGGAAACTCGATCCAATATATATATACACACTACACACACACACACACACTGCTGCGACGTGCAGCCCGATCCATATAACATACGCTGCGGGTGTGTAGCCCGATCCATATAATAGTCGACTGCGCCCACTGGGGGTGTACAAACTCTGGAGGGGCTCCTACAGCCCAAACGCTATATTGTTGTGGCGTGCAGCCCGATCCAATATATGTATTGCTGCGGTGTGCAGTATATATATATATATATATATATATATATATATATATATATATATATATATATATATATATATATATATATATATATATATATATATATANTGCTGCGGCGATAACTATCCTCTCATACTCGGATCTCGGCCTCACTCAGTCATCCTCACAAGCCACTCGGGCAATTCATCTCAACTCACGGGACTCAGCCCAAAATACTTCTCAGAGTTTCAAAACCATGTGATAATAGTGAAAATAACAACAACTAGAAAACATGACTGAGTTCACAATTGTTCTATTAGGATAGTGTAAGAATAGTGTAAAAGTACCTCTGAGGGTGTAAACATGTCGGCACAAGGCCCAAAACATGGCTCACAGCCCATAAACAAGTATAAATTTCTAAAATACAGGATATCGTAAGGTTTCAAATCGAATGCGCGACTTAATAGTCGCTACGGGACAGACCAAGTCACAATCCCTATCGGTGCACGCCCACACGCTCGTCACCTCATTTACCAAAACAATATAAAATATCGGGGTTTCACACCCTCAGGTTTAGAGTTACAATCGTTACTTACCTCAAAACAGCCCAAAAGCTACTCCGCGATGCTCTTGCCCCTCGAATCGGCTCCCGATGCTTCGAATCTAACCAAAACCGGATTAACATCATCAATATACGCTAAAGGAGCAAAAACCAATTGAAAACTATCAATTTAGACCCAATTCTCGAAATTTGGTCAAATCCGAGCCCCGGTCCCACGTCTCAGAATTTTATAAAATTTACATCAAAAGAATCCTCATCCTCCCACGATTATATACATACCAAGAACACCAAAATCGGACCACAATTTCCCACTCAAATCATCAAAAGACATTTCCAATTCTCATTCAACCTAACCTCCCCAATTTTGGGTTTAAATCCAACAATTTTCTGGTTTAATTACTTAGAAAACAACATAGAATCGAGTTATGAAGTCGAAAATATTACCTCCAAGTGTTTCCCTTCGATTTCCTCTTCAAACCCTCTCAAAGAACTCCAAACCCGCTCAACAATGGAGGAAAATAGACTAAAATTCGTAAAAAAAGGCTTTTATTAAACAGTGCCCACCACTATATCTTTCTTCAGTGCGTTTGCGTCACCAGGGATGCGTTCGCGAAGAACTGGCTCTACTCCCTCTGTGTGATCGCGTCCGCGCAACCGCATTCGCATAGAGTAACCAAACACCCCCCCCCAAACACACGCGCCCACACTGTGCGATTGCAATGCAACTCACGCGGCCGCACTGCTCTGGCTGCCCAACCTATGCGATCGCAAGCCTTATTACGCAATCACATAGAACAAATCATCCTGCCCCAATTTTTACTCTACGCGATCGCAGATGAACTCACGCGATCGCAATGAACAAACCACTGCTGCTAAAACACCAGAAAACCAGCAATCTCCCAAAGACCAAAATTGCCCGTTTGAGCATCCGAAATACACCCGAGGACCCCGGGACCTCAACCAAACCTACCAAAATATCTCATAACATCATTCAAGTTAGTCGAGCCTTCGAAACACCAAAAATAGTGCAAAAACACAAAAATCACATCAAATTCAAGCCTATGAAGTTTGAAACTTCTAAATTCCGCCAATGATGCCGAAACCAACTAAAACACGTCCGAATGACCTAAAAATTTGCACGCATATCCAAAATGATATTACGAACCTGATCCAACTTCTGGAGTTCCATTCCAACCCCGATAGTCTATTTTCCCCTGCCGATCGGAAATCGCCAAAAACTAACTTTCGCTAATTCAAGCCTAATTCTACACCGGACATCAAAACTTGATTCCGAGCACACCCCTAAGTTCTAAATCACCTAACGAAGCTATCCGAGCCATAAAATCCAAATTCCGAGGTCGTTTACTAATAAGTCAACTCCTAGTTAACTTTTTCAACTATTAAGCTAATTTTAGAGACTAAGTGTCTCAGTTCTCACCACGACCACTCCGAACCCGAACCAACCGACCCAATACTACATAAAATAGGCTAAGCAACATATGATAAAGCAAAAATGGGGGAAACGGGGCTAATCTCACAGAACGACCGGTCGGGTCATTACAGAATCGATAGAACCTCAAGAGTGAAATATAACGGTATCATATTCAGAATAACAATCTTGCACCTATCATGTCAAAATCCTTATTTATCATATTAATAAGAAACCAAATCTGCTAATCTCTAGTTTGTTGCAGTCAATCGTCAATTGCTTTACTTTAGTAGTTAATCGTAGTTCACAATCATTCCAAATCAAGTTTTGATCATCCAGAATAAGAGTTAAACCAGAAATTACTAAAGTATTGTTTAAATCCAATCCTTGTGGAGACGATAATTTTACTATACTATGTTTGGCTAGCGAGCATCAATTTCGTTTTGTGTTTTGCACTTGTCAGTAGCCCATGAATTTAATTATTCAAGGAATTTGACTTGCATTAGGATTTGACTTCCATTAAAAGACTCCTTCACACGTTTTTCCTTTCCATGAAAGTATTTGATCACGCTCAACTATGTCTTGTAGAAGACTAAACGGGCGTTGCAAATATAATCCTGGGGTATTATGCCCAGAGTCGATCCCACAGGGAATTGACGTATCAAGCAAGCTGTTAAAATAGTACTCAACTGTCACCTGATGTTATTTAAATTACTAATACTAAATACTAAAACTAAATATTAACTATGTTAAGGTATAAACAATTGTAATAAAAATCTAAGGTTATGGTT
>ML337599.1:0-188810 GCA_005239505.1 Nicotiana paniculata
TCAAGAGGCGAGGAGGAGTGCACCGGGCTATAGCCGGGCGCCAGAGCCCAAATGCCTGACCCTACTTGGTGTTAGCCAGGCGTTAGAGCTGAAACGCCTGACCCTGCCTGGCGTTAGCCAGGCATTAGAGCTGAAACGCCTACCTTAGCCTGGCGTTAGCCAGGTGCCAGGGCCCAAACGCCAGGCCCCTTTTCCGGCTAAATTCGAGTTTTTGAAGACTTTAAGTGTCTCCCGGTTGGAATAGAAGTCTCCTACACGTTTAGGGTTTATCCCAAACATATAAATAGACCCCAAAAACACAACTGGAAGGTTTCGAAGAGAGGAAACCATTGAAGTGACAAAACATTGATTTTTACATCTTTTATTCATTAATTTGTAGTTCAATTATGCAATTTATTTTGGGTTTGATNATTTGGACAACATCACTCCCGGAGTATAGACGAAACTTATAACCGAGGGTTTAGATGTTGGATTAGAGATAATGATACCTCGGGTTCAATCTAGAGTGAACGGTAATGCAATCTAGCTAGCGTAACTTGAGAGAGTGCGTCTAGTAATATCATAATTACTTGAGAGAGATTTATGGTAGATAGAGTGTTCATGATTGATACAGACAACTAATAAAACTATAAGAAGTATCTGAGAAGGAAGTTCACCAACGGGGGAAACCATAACCTTAGACCTTTATCATAATTGTTTACAACACATTGTTAGTAATTGTTAGTTATTAGTATTGTCAGTAGAATTAGTAAAACATCACCAATTTATATTAAAAAGTCTTGAGAGAATTGATTGAGTAAAAGTTGTGTATTCTAAAGCCTTGATTGATACGTAAATTTCCTGTGGGATCGACTCTGGGCATAATACCCCGGATTATATTTGCAACGCCCGTTTAGTCTTTTATTAGGCATAGTTGAGCGTGATCAGAAGTATTCCGGGAGATCCCCCAGCACTGCATATTTATTTTGGGACTATGGATGTATTCCGGGAGATCCCCTTGTACTGCATATTTAAATTGGGACTACGGATGTATTCCGGGAGATCCCCCAGCACTGCATATTTATTTTGGGATTACGGACGTATTCCGGGAGATCCCCATGTGCTGCATAATCATTTGAAACTACGGGACGGTATCCCGGGAGATTCCACCTTGTGTTTACCGTGTTCTGAGCCGAGGGCTCCCTTGACTTTTAAGTTTTCGAGCATTTTCTTTAACTGTTACTGTATAATTTACTTATCTTTTTTACTATTTTAAATTGATTATATTTACTCCAGTAGGGCCTTAACCTGACCTCGTCACTACTTGACCGGGGTTAGGCTTAGCACTTAATATGTACCAATGTGGTGTACTCATGCCCTTTCCTGCACATGTTTTTATGTGCAAATCCATGTACGAGCTATCAGCCTCGAGGATAGTATTTGTTGTTGATTCTAGGAAACTACAAGGTATTTCTGTCGCGTCCGTAGAATCCTAGAAGTCCCCTTCTACTCCATCGTCTAGAGTCTTTTTTTGTTCTTCCAGACTTGTTTAGAGCTACAGTAGTTATTAGAAGCTTGTGACTTCGTGATATTCCAGGTCATTGGGAGAATCTTTTGTATATGCCGAGCGACACCATTTTGCTATTTAGATTATGTTCTTATTTCCTTAATTTATTGTGTTTTTCTTAAAGTTTTCCCCTTAAATTAGGCTTACCTAGTCTTAGAGACTAGGTGCCGTCACGATACCTTTCGGAGGGTAAATTGGGTCGTGACAATAGTACTTGTTGATCGATAACAGTTTGAAAAATGCTTCTATTTTTACTAGCGCTTTTGTGAATTGAAACACAATTGATCAGCATCCAGAAGCTACACCCATTTTTTTTTTGCGATCTAGAAACAAAATCTCGAAGGTATTCCTCTAGCATGCCATTAAATTGCTCCGCTTGGCCATCAGATTAAAACTTGAACTGTGGCTCAACTTGAACCCGAGACACTAAAAGAGCTGAGTCCAAAAGTTGCTAGTGAAGTGAGAGTCGCAATCATTAACAATGTCTTTAGGCAGGCCCCAATATTTGACAACACGAGAAAAGAAGATTTGAGTTGTATTTTCTGTTGATATATATTTTGGGGCTTCTATAAATATAGCGTATTTTGAAAATTGATCTACCACAACCAAGATAGTTATAATATCTCCGACCTTGGGCAATCCAATGATGAAATCCAATGACATACTTTCCCAAGGTCTCTTTGGAACAGGCAATTGCTCCAAAAGTTCCCCTTGTGTCAAGCGGTCAGACTTGTCTTTCTGGAATATTGTGTATGTATTCACATATTGCGCGTCATCAACTGCCATTTGGGGCCAATAATAAGCATGGCGCAACAATGTCATGGTGCATTCTTCCCCTGGGTGGCCGGCCCACAAAGTATCATGGCATTCCATCAGAAGAGTCCTTCGCAGATCTCCTCTTTAGGAACATAAAGTTGGTTCCCTTTCATCTTCAGAAAAATTATTAGTGAATTTAGACAATTGAAGAATTTAGAACAATATAACATAAGTTTAAGAAAAATATAAGTATTCTCAGAGTAAGAAAATATATATCTATATTATATTAAAAGAAAAATCGTATCAAAATATTAAGCCAATTGACAAGTTAATAAAAATCATGTTAGTAAATGTATAGTACTAAGTATAATTAATAAAGAATAAATAAACAATAAATAATCTATTTGATTACTATATGATGTGTATCCTTTGATTTTGTATATGTTTTGTTATATTTTTGCATATTGTATTAAAAAATTAAATAACAATTGCTCCCTCCAGTTCAATTTATATGAATTCATTTGACTGGGCACAAAGTTTAAGAAAAGAGAGAAGACTTTTGAACATGTGGTGTAAAATGAGGTTCATATATTTTATGTAGTTATAAATCATTGCATAAATGTAAATTATTTCCAAATAAGGAAAGTCGTCATTCTTTTTTGGCACATACTAAAAAGGAAATATGTTTATATAAATTGAAATAGAGAGAGTAATATTTATTAAAAAATAATATATTAATATTCTGTCAGATTACGGTTTCTAACACTAACCTGGGATCTGGTTCACCTCTTGTACACCATTAGTCAAGTTCTTCCGGTGTAGGTTTAATTTCTATGACACTTGCCCCTTCAAATTAAATCTAAAGGTCAATATTTATTTAACTAAAAACAGTCACTCAAACCATGGTTATCACCCCCTAATTGTCTGACTTATCCATCCTTATAGTCAGCATCAATTTAGGCGAAGATCTTTTATAGGTGCATGTCTTTCAATCATGCACACATACTAGAAGTTTTTTTATGCTCATTACCTCTCGTGACAATGAAAAGTGATCTGCACCTATGTATTATTTTCATAATTTCAGTAATCCTTCAATATAAAATTCATTAGTGTTATTTGCACCCTTCGACATCATATATAGTTGATCTTTAATGGTAGCAAAAAACCTTAATTGCATACAAAATTGAAGTGATCATAACATCGAAATACAATGAATTTCGAGTTATTCTTATCTTTTTGTAACACAATATGTTTGTTTGTAATGATTAAAAAACAGGAATTTCGTACAATGATTAAAAACATATACAAGAAGATGCAGTAGGATCATCAGAAGGTACAATGGAGAAAACTGATATGTAACAATGGATGCATGCAAAAGTGAATCTTTATTCTGTACATGGCTATTTTGGGCAAACTGGCTACAAGGGACAGATTAGAGAGGTGGGGGGTAACAAAGCAGCTGCTATGCTCCCTGTGTAATGTTGAGGAGGAAAGCATGGAACATTTGTTTTTCAAGTGTACAAAAATGGATGAACACTAAAAGACGGCCGATGGAATGGAGCCAAGAAGTAGCATGGGCAATTAGGAATACTCGCGGCAGATCAACAGATGCTGAAATTTACAGAATAACAATAGCATGTTGTGTTTACTATGTGTGGCAGGAGAGGAATTACAGAACATTTCTAGGCCAGCAAAGATCAAATGGAGTTCTGATGAAACAAATTATACAAATGGTTTGTGGAAGAGGATACATGATGGTTAGATTGAGAAGTAGATTAGAAGTAGATTAGAAGAGTTAAATTTCTATCCATAAAGCAACTGTATGTTGATAATTTAGCTAGAAGATAGAAATAGATGGTTTTAGGAGATACTAATTTCTGGGAGAATGTCCAGAATTAGTGACTATTGTTCTTGTGATATAATTTTCATACTTGGTAATAAAATATGTTAGTTAGCAAGAAAAAAAAACCAAAATTTCGTTTCTCCATGATTTTAATGGTAAGAAAATATTGGTACTGATCCAGGGAATGATTTTTTTGGGGAAAAAGGTCAAAATTACCCCTCTACTATTATTTATTGGTTGTTTATGTCACCCGTTATACTTTTCGTCCAATCTAGCCCCTACCGTTAATCAAGTTTTAAAAATTACCCCTAACCCTAACGTTTTGACACCATGACAGCTGATCCCTTCAATTTCATCCATGTCAGCTGCCATATCATCGACCCCACCGAATTAAAACCTAGAAAGACCCACCCCTTTTAAAATAACCCACCTTTTTCGTCCATTCATTCTCTTCATCGTCCATGGCCGCCACAACACCTCCATCCCAACTTTCACCTCCATCATTCCCTTCATTTTCGTCACAATCAGGCTCCATTTCAGACAACATCAAATCTTAATTTCTCCCCAAAATAAATTTGATTTGATGGCAAAAAAGAACTAGAAAGTAGTAGCAGTCACAATTTTCGAATGGATAGCTTCTCCCCAAAGCAATGAATAATCTCTGCGTGACCTTTTGGCTCATCCAATAGTAATTTTCGTCCATGAGTGTAAGGGATTGAGAAATCTCAGATTATTTAACTATTATTAATAGAAGAAATTGTATTAATAGTATGCTTTTTTATTGCAAAATTGACTTTCCTCAAAGCTTTCATTAATGGTGTTTGTTACTTATTCATAAGTATTCTTTTTAACTACCATTAATTCTTACTAGATTGGTACTTTATCAAAAATAAAAATAAATATCTTGAATTTGAAATGGCAGAAGGATAAAAGATAAAACTAGAAAAAATAAAAATAAAAATTCGTTCACTTCAGCAACAAACCAAAAAAAATTTGTGCATGAATCTATGAAAAGAAAAAAGAAACAAAGGAAGTAGCAGAAAAAGGAAAAAGATGAAAAAGTTGTATAGAGGAAGATGACTATGAAAAAGATTTCAGAAGCAATGATTTAAAATTTTAAAAGTAAAAAAATTGGATATTTACTTTAATTATGAAATGTAAAGGTATTAGGTCTCTTTTTTAGGTTTAGATGTGTTTTAAGGTGGGGGCGTTTGGATCGGGTTACGGGTTTATTTAATCGAACCGGGTAATCGAAAAGGGGTGGGTTATTTTAAAAGGGGTGTGTCTTTTTAAGTTCTAATTTGGTGGGATCGATGATAGGACAAGTGACATGACAACTGACATGAATAAAATTGAGCGGTCATGATGTCAAAACATTAGGATTATGAGTAATTTTTAAAATTTGATTAACGATAAAGGCTATAATGGACGAAAAGTATAACAGGTTGCACAAACAACCTATAACCATAGTCTGATGGACTGTTTTTAGTTTACTAGTGTTACTATCAGATTTTCTAAGCTCCCTTATCAACCACGCAAAGAAAAGCAGTTTTGATTACTTACGGAAAATCGAAAAAGATAAAAGAAAGCAGATAGCAAAAAGAACAGCCCCCCTGATATTTAGAGGAAAGAGTGTTGTAACCATTTCTGGTAAAACCATTTTCTCCTATATCCCACTCTTCTCTTTCTCTCTCCCCCCCCCCCCCTACCCCCCGCGGATCTATCAAGAAAACACCCTTCGCACCTACTGCGTATCTACTTCGCTCCTTACTTTACCCAGATCTTCAATCCCACTAAAATTCTTGTTTCAATTTCCCAGTTGAGTAGCAGCTTTTAGCTGAGATTGAGTATTTATTAAGTGTATGTTACAACTTATGTATGTATGAAAGACTGACGAATAGGGTTTAGATGGATACACAAAGCTGGAAAGATGTTTACAGGGGCATGTCATCCGATAACATCAAGGGCTTGGTTCTTGCTTTGTCATCAAGCGTATTCATCGGTGCTAGCTTCATTGTTAAGAAAAAGGGGTTAAAGAAAGCTGGTGCTTCTGGTGTCAGAGCTGGTACTAACATCGTTTATACTCCCTTTTTCAATTTTGAAATACATATAGAACATTCATTTATAAATTGATTTAGTTTGCGTGTACTTGTGAATTTCTTTGCTTTAGTGAATACTAGATGACTGCTGCTAAAGCTACGATATTCTTTATTGGCAAGATTCAATTTTTTAAACGGATGCATACATAAGTTTTACCTAAATAAATGCCACTGGCCGAGCCACATGAAATTAAAGGAATTGAATCCCCTTCTTCGAAAAGTTATACTGCGGAAATTGAGCAAAAATACTTTTTTTTATTCATACATAGAATTTTGGATCCACTTAACATAAGATAAGTACAGATTTAAATCCCAAATGTGGCATTTTGAATCCCTTGTCACAACTCATGGCTCCACCACGACGGATGGATAGATGATTTTTGAAGTGAACTATGCTATGGGGATCTTATTAGTTGAACTCAACTGGTGAAGTTCTGAATGTGTCAGATGGTCTCATTTATAGTAACCGACTGAAAGTAGAAAGTGAGCCAAGGTTTTATCACAGTTTGGTTACTCCACTCTTAGACATGATCAGCTTAGGGGCTAGATTGCATGTTGCTAAGTACCTTGATGCAGTGTCTAAACTGAATGTTAATTACAATATAATACGTCCAAGGTCCTTTCGCATTGTGGCATAGTAGTAGCAGTAGATGCTGTTGTATCAGTCACAACTAGGAAGAGTTGTTTGAAAAAGGAAAACAAAAAAGGCGCTACATAACCAAGTAAAAAAATTTATGACTTGTGGTTTAGGATCTTGTAAGCTGTTATATTCAAATTTTTCTCATGGAATTTGAAGATCAGCTTTAAAGAATTATTATGAGTTCTCATTAATGATAATTAACTTGACGTGTTTGGTCTAGAGTTTGCGAGATGGATCAAATGAACGATG
Organism: Nicotiana paniculata; assembly: GCA_005239505.1. Taxonomy (NCBI): domain Eukaryota; kingdom Viridiplantae; phylum Streptophyta; class Magnoliopsida; order Solanales; family Solanaceae; genus Nicotiana; species Nicotiana paniculata. Next base: position 7,134 of record ML337599.1, read on the forward strand.
ATACTATTGAGCAATAATCTCCTACAAATACATGTGTGTAACAACTAGAGAATTTAGGACCAGACTAACATCACATCTAGTCATCTAGATAAGATTAGATAGGTTCAAAAGAATATAAATACAAATCAAACTCTACAACAATCTGATTCTAACTAACCGATCTTGCTAGTGCTTATCTTAATACACCCCCTCAAGTTAGGTGTGGTGCAGCGACACCTAACTTGTCTAAGCATCATAAGAAGGTTTGGTTGGGTTGCGGCTTGGTGAGAATATCTGCAACTTAGTCGACATAGGGCAAGTGTTTCACAACAGTGTGATGTCAGGCCGAGTGCTTGTGAAACATCTGCCCGATATCGACCAAGTTGCAGAGGTTCCCCCCGAGCTGCTATCCAAGCCATTCTTCTTAGTGCTTAGACACATTAGGTGTTACTGCAACACACATAACTTGAGGGGTTGTATTAAGATAAGCACTAGTAAGATCAGTTAGTTAGCCTTAGGTTATTCATTCTTATCCATAAATTATAGAGTTTTTGTATTTATATTGGTTCGAATCTATCTAATCGCATGTAGAAGTTTCGATAATTAGATATGGTGCTAGCCTAGTCCTAGATTCTTTCTAGTTAGTTACACACACATGTATTTGTAGGAGGTTTTTTATTATTATTATCACTAAAGTTTGCTCTTCTTCTTAAGCTCTTTATGTTGTATCTAATCATCTGGATAGATTCAAAAGAATATAAATACAAATCAAACTCTACAACTAATGAATAACCCAAGGCTAACTAACCGATCTTACTAGTGCTTATCTTAATATGGTCAAGTACCCAGTTCCCCCCTTAGTCTAATAATGAACTTGTTATCCCATCTTTGGTTAATATAGTCTTTTCCAACTTGAATATGGAGATGGTGTTGACCTCTTCTTTTAACTATCCCTGCTCTTGATGTTTACTTGGCCATGATACTCATTGTCCTTTCGATGCTGTTTGGACTTGGTTGAATCCATCGAGTATGAAATTTTAGAATAATTATTGCTGTTTCAAGTGGTATTTGGACTTGAGATTGGCGTGTTGTGGATTGGTAAATGTAGTGCAGCCTCAAATAGTCAACCAACAAATCCATCTATAAATGATTGCCAACCCTATTTGCATTTGTTGTTCCATAGTACAATAGTTGCTTGGTTTCAAAATTTTTAACCTTAAACATTTGTTTGGAAGGTACTCCCACCGTCCCAATTTATGTGGCACTTTGATTTTTAGTTTGTCCCAAAAAGAATGTGACATTTCTATATTTAGAGACAGTTGAACATTAGAACTCCTTTTACCTTTAATGAAACGCTTGTTTTAGATCACAAATTTCAAAAGTCTTCCTTCTCCGTACCTAGTCAAATGGTGCCACATAAATTGGGACATAGGGAGTGGTTCATCATATCGAGTAACTAATCAACCACTTAAGGGCAGCATGCCCAATGCTCAATCTGGGAACTTATAGTTAGAAAATTTTGACACATGATATATTTGGTCTTTCATCTACATTCACATTAGCTTTTGGGATTCTTATACTTTACCAAGTGTCTTTTCATCTCCAACATGGTTTATAATGCTTTTCTTTTAAGTCAACGTTTGGTGATACACTGTTTCTACGACTTAACATAATTTATTTTGCAGGAGTTGGAGGATACTCATACCTATATGAGCCTCTTTGGTGGGTTGGCATGGTAACAAGTGAGTTATATACTACAATGCAGTTATTGGCTTCACTTTTTTACCCCCTGTTAAATTAAAGAAATTTGAACAACCACCACACCCCCCTCCCCCCTCTTTTTTTTTTGGCTTATATGCAGTATGTTGCATAGTTTTCACTGCTAATGTACATGCTCTATGAAAAAGAACAAGTTTTATGCGTTATTTGATAAAAAAATAACTATTTCTTGCTCCATTAGATCATCCTGCATGTTCTTCTTGTAATATGCATGATGTGATTAAGCCTCTCCCTTGGTCTATTTGTTTTTGGCTCTTCTTCTTCTTTTCCCACATAAATAAAATAAAATTGGAAAATATATATCAGCTTCATCAAAGAAAGAAAACAACAACAATAACAACATACCCAGTATAATCCCACAAGTAAGGTCTGGGGAGGGTAGTGTGTACGCAGACCTTACCCTTACCTGGCAAGGTGTGGAGGTTGTTTCCAATAGACCCTCGGCTCAAGAAAAGGTGAAAAGAGAGAGAAAGGAAGAAGATGAAGAAGAAAGAGGAAGAAGAAATTAAAAAAAGCTAATTTATTGAACATTATATCGAGCATGAAGGTAAACTTTAAAGTCTCTTTCTCTGAATGACATGCAGCTGTCTAAATCTGAAACTGTATCTTGTTATGTATATGTCCGCTCTCTGAGTTATCTGGTATTCATACTACAAAGTTTTAGGTTTAGAAAGAATAGTTTCACGAAAACATCATTTGTTTGCTAACTATTTAAGTCCACTAACCAGCCTGTCTCTCTAACAAGCTCCTCCTTAATGCTCATCTTCTGAATTGCTTTACTTGTTCAAGCCAGAGGGGGATCCTCATCTTTCTTATATCCTGGTTGTAACTTTTTCTCGATGAATTATGATGGGAGGGCAGGAAGTTAATCTTTAAGAGTTTAGCATGATCGATCTTAAGATGTCCTGTCTAAGACCTTCGATTTGCTTATTATAAATATTCTTCCTTCTCGGATGATGAGGGTGGAATTATCCTGTTCCAGTCTGCTCCATGTTTTCTTCCTTTCCGAACAAGAAGTGATGAGAGGGGGAATGACAATATTACTTTTGGATGGAAGGGCCCCTGCGGAGAATAAGAAGAAGCACAGTGAGGTGGCACTTGGCAGAAGGGCGGCACTGCCTGTAGGGGAAAAGTCGGAGAAAGGCTGTCTCTAGATGAGGCTTTAAAGCAACCCATCCGACTGACCCTTGTAGATAACATTGATCGATAGGGTAACTGACTAACTGTACTGGAGCTATCAAATATCTTTTGCAATCTTAAAGCTCTTGCATCTTTTTGACGCCATTTAATGCATCTACTTACTTGATCAAAAAAATTCTGTTGATTCTTTCTTCTCCATTAAACTGATGAGAATTCTTCCTTCCCCAAGCATCATGTTGATACCGCATGATTGTCTTTTCTGTTGCCCCCAAGGCCTAGCTCAAGTGGCAAAGGGTGGTGGATTTGTGTCTTAGGTCATAGGTTCAAGCCCCCACACCATGCAAAGCAAAGCCTGGTATGTAAGTGGAGAAGGGTAGAGGGGCGGGCCCATTATCCACCGAGTTTCGAAGGTTGCGGTTGTTCCAAAGGATCGGCCCCAGACGGATTTCTCGGTCATCAAAAAAAAAAAATGATTGTCTTTTCTGTTAACATTGACAAGATCGGCATGGACTTGGAATTTAACTGCTTTTCCAGATATTAATGGTTCCATTGACATGAATTGAAGTTTAATTGACCAAAATCTGGTGGCCCTTGGTGTTCTTATCCTACCATTTCTCTTGTGTTCTCTTACTACAAACATAGAACCGTTAAAGGTAAAGTTTCTGTTAAAAATAAATTATGAAGTTGCCATTATTTGGTATAATAGTAGTTAAAAGGAGAATTGGGTTCCAATGAAGATGCTGTTAGTACTTATTTTTGGAGAGTAGGTCTTTTATGCAGGATCTGTGAAAATTCTAGACTTATGCTTATAGTGGAAGAAGTATCTATACAGGTTTGAGACTGAAGATAAACTACTCTGTGTTTGACTTTATTTCTTGAGACATTTCACAGAGAAAGGATGTATACTGTCTCCAAACTGGCTTTGCAAATATTCTTCCTATTTAAATTGTTCAACCATTTCTTTCTCTTTTTCATTGTATTTGGATCTGATTATTTTGTTTTCTGGCAAGTGTGTCTGGATTTGGTTATTTTGCCGGGGTCTGATTCTTGAAGATAGAACTCTGACTGCTTGCTGCTATTGCAACAGTGATTGTTGGGGAGGTAGCTAATTTTGCAGCTTATGCATTTGCCCCTGCTATTTTAGTCACTCCTCTTGGTGCACTCAGTATTATAATCAGGTATAGTATACGTTGTAACTCATCCAGATCTAACTTATGGTTTGATTAATGATTAATTTGTATTTAAACCACAGTGCTGTGCTCGCACACATTATTTTGAGAGAGAAGCTACACACATTTGGAATTTTAGGTTGTGCTTTATGTGTTGTTGGGTCCACCACGATAGTGTTGCATGCTCCACAAGAACGTGAGATTCTCTCTGTGACGGAGGTGTGGGATCTTGCTACTGAACCAGGTAGTTTCTTGGTTCATATTGTTGTTGTTTCTTGTTTCTCCTTTTTCTACCTGATCTCTCGAGCTTAACATCTTTTCAACTCTCCTGCAGCTTTTCTCCTCTACGCAGTGGTGGTGATAATAGCTGTCCTGATTCTTATATTCCACTATCTTCCACAGTATGGGCAGACACACATTATGTTTTATATCGGAGTGTGTTCACTAATGGGTTCTTTATCGGTATGTAACTGTTCATATCTGATTTGGTTCTTCCAAATAATTGTGTATTTGCGTTTCTCCAATTTCCCACATGTATTTTTCTTATTGAGATTTCAGCTTTACTGTAACAGGTTATGAGTGTCAAAGCACTCGGAATTGCTTTGAAATTGACATTATCAGGAACAAATCAGCTAATATATCCACAGACTTGGGCTTTTACTTTGATTGTCATTGTGTGTATTCTTACCCAAATGAATTATTTAAATAAGGTAATTAACTCCTCCCTTATCTCATTATTTTCTTCTTATGTTCTGCTTAATGAATTTGTGCTCTAAGTTTCTCCAATATATCTGCAGTTTGCGTGATAAAGTTTGTGCATATCTTGCTACTAATCAGTGAAAAGGTTTGTGCATATGTTGCTAAGATTATGCCAGCCTAGACTTGCTCTTGCAACATAGTCTCCTGTCAAAGATGCGGCATGATTAAGCATACATTTAACTCAGGTTCATCATAGAAGTGACAATAAACAATTAGGAGAATGCAAAGTTGCTTCTTTTTTGTAGGGAATTATAATCTCTATGCTATAAAATGAACTATTAACGAAATCCTATCTGATTTCATGACACGGTCGACATTTTTCTTAAGTAAAGCTTAGGGCTAACTTCATCCTGCCTGGGAGTGTAGTATTGTCCAGGATCTATAAATAAGATAGCTTAGGCTCATCTCACAGACACCTGGGATTTGGAATCTTACTATTACGACAGAACGTGGACTGAAGACTCAAACTTCTGCCATTTTCTGAAACTAACATTTTATATTTAAAAAATCATAGGAAAAGGTGGCACATTAGTTGTTATTTTGTGTAATACGGAAGTCAAATCATAAAAAGCATGACGTAGAATAAGTTGGAACAAAAAAGAAAAATAAAGGAAAAGGAACAAGTTGGAAAAGCAGAGAAACTAATACAGAAGAAACCACTTTTAGGCTTAAATTCCCATATTTAACTGGGGTGGGATCAACTTGAACAGAGCTTAGTAGGGTTTAAGCTTGGCTTATTTGATGAAGTTCAACCATGTTTGTACGTATCTAAGGATCCGCCCTCTGAAGGAAAGGCAAAACTGATTATCTTTTGTTGCGTGCTTATAGTCATTATTTTATCTGCCCCTCACGCTCTCTTTGATGAATCTTCAATGCAGGCCCTGGACACATTCAATACAGCAGTTGTCTCTCCTATATACTATGTCATGTTTACCTCTTTGACCATTTTAGCCAGTGTAATCATGTTCAAGGTAATAACTTCACCTCATCTTAGACATTTTAATCAGTTTGCTTTGTGATTTATAACTACAAATTGTGCTGGATCTGGAACTGAACTCGGTGAAACATCAAGTTAGCTGAAGCCGTTTCCTGGTTGTTTCATTATATAGTTTCTCTGTTCAGGCCAATCTAGGGGGTGACCATATATGATTTTCTTCGTTTAGTTGTTTTGAACACTATAAACACGGACATGCATGAAGTTAGGCATATCCAACTATTAGGCCATCTAATAACATTTTGAGGTCTTGGGATTGAATCTTTGAAGGCAATTTGTTCTAATGCTTTAGGACAATGTGAAGCTTTTTGAGCATCCATATTTATTTATTTTCATGGTAGCTTCAAGATAACTTATTCTTCTCGTTGTGTTTGAGTGAACAGGACTGGGATAGGCAAAATCCAACACAAATTGTAACAGAAATGTGTGGATTTGTGACAATTCTTTCTGGGACTTTTCTTCTTCACAAAACCAAAGACATGGTTGATGGTATGTTCTGCGGTTTTTCTTGTGGTATTTAAGTTGGCATCATTAGGGTGACCAATTTCTCAATACATTTCTTAATGGAATCAAATACAGGTCCTGCCATGCTGCCTGTACGACTTCCCAAGCACGGTGACGAGGAGAATGGTTTTGGACAAGAGGGTATCCCCTTGAGGCGGCAAGATTCCTTGAGATTACCATAATGTATGGTTCTTTTTCTTTTCCTTCCTTTCCTATTTATTCCCCGCTTCACCAACATGTCCAACTGTTTAACCACCCAAATTCAGCTGCACCATTCTCGTAACTTTTATTTCTCAGAAGAGACCACACTCAGATTGTATACTACTGGGGCACTGTTTTGTCATATTCAGCGAGGGAAATGAAGCAAGAGCCTTTTCACACTGTTTTGGAACCATGGAAATACCAGAAATTTGTTCATGTAATTGCAAAGCCTGTAGTTAATCACACATGGTCAGTTCCCAATGAATTTCCTAGCAGATTTGGTTCCACGAGAAGTATCGTGACATACCTGTAAAAATTATGAGTAATACTTGATTATTCAACAAGAACCAGATCTGCTTGGTTTTGTTATGATCCATCGTGCATTCACACTGTATCAAACTAAGCTAGTTTGGCATTTATAGTAATGGAATTGGTTCTCACTTTGTAATAGAGCAGGAGAAACTAGTCCTGTTCATCTCCTAGATGTAGGATATACGAGCGCTGGTCCGGGACATAGTCAATGATCATATAATTGTTTGGCCTTGTTCCATGATTATTAATGGATTTCCATGCCATTGACATTGTGGGAGAAGGGTAAAAAACATAGCACACAGGATTTAACCCTATTATATTAGTTGACCATAGTTAATGATAAAAGTTATAGGTGAGAATGTGAATAATTTAACATGGTTTAAGCCATAGCAACAGTTTATGTCAAGGCGTCAAAGCATTTAATTTAAGTACCCAAGATGAGTGCTCGATGGCGATGGAGCGATAGAACTTTATTTAAGAATTCAAAACAGTGAGACAAGTATTTTGGTTTTTTTTTTTCTTTTCAAAACATTATTTGCTTATGGAATATGATCATGTTTTGGAAAAAATTTTGAAATTTTTTTCAAGTTCCCAAAAATTAATTTAAGGCTGTTTTTAGGTGAAATTTTTTTTCCACTCACAAAACTTCAACTTTTATTCAAATAAAATAAATGTCCAAACGCAAATTCAACTTTTAAAAATTATCTTTCATTACAATTTTAATTTTCTTTTGGTCAAGTTTTAATTTAATCTATATCCAAAACGCTAGCTAAGAAAAGGTCACGGCGAAACTAGTCGTTTATCATTAGTGGAAGTGCAGTAATGTTTGTGCATCTTAATAAACTGATAGACTTGAACTTGTATATCAAATATTTGATTAAACTAATTAGGTTAGTGGCATCAGTCATTTTTCTTATTTCTGTTTGGATTAAAAAATATGGGTGGGATGTTCACACTATTGCGTTCTTTAAAGCAATGACATAAATGAAAAAGTGAAAACAAATTGTTCAACTAAATACTTTTATTTTATATAAAACTCTTTTATTTCTCAAATACCATAGAGAAAGAAAGAAATAATGTACTGAAAGTAAAAGATTGGTTCAGCTTTAGGAAACACAGTGAGTATTTAAGATGCCTCTTTTGCAATTTAAAAATATTAAAATATTCATATTTTTCCAAAACGAAAATATATAGTGATCTGAGACATAACAAAAAGCAAGTATACTATGTAACATAACAAAAAAAAGTAAGTATACTATGTGTAAACATATAAGAAAGAATCTATTAAAAATCTATCTATAATATATACAAACAGTTCAAAACTTATTAGAAATATGATAATTACAATATTATATATAAAGAATATTTGAAACATATCCTTATATTTGAAAAGAATATTTGAAAAATGATAACTAAGAACAAAACATATTTGAAAAAAAAGAAAAGAAGAGAGAATATGCGCTTATAGTATAGTCACTAGAGGAATATATTGAGTAGTTCAGACATAAAATAAGAATTCAGATATCCCAAGTTCAAATTCTACTTTGGCTTTGAAAATACTCTAGCTTTTCTATGTGTGGAAGGTTTGCTCAGAAGTTATTCCGTCATTTAACTTTGGGGTTTTTGCATCTATACCTGTTTTTTGGGTCACGTTTTAACTTATACTCGTTTTGCAAAAAAAATTGCAAGCGTACCCATTTTTCGCATAAACTTCAGGCATACGGGCCTGAAGTAGCAAGGCAGTCAGACAAACTTTAGCATTCTAGGCTTTTTCAAAAACTTCAGCAGAAGTGCTGAAGTTATTTAGTTCATTTGTAAAAACTTCAGCACTAAATAACCTGAAGTTTTGTCCTGGATTAATTAGTTTTGTCATAAAGCTTTTTTAAAAACTTCAGCATAGTTAGTTCATTTGCAAAAACTTCAGCACTAAATAAGCTGAAGTTTAGTTTTGCAATAAAGTTTTTTCAAAAACTTCAGTGAAGTTATTTAGTTCATTTGTAAAAACTTCAGCACTAAATAAGTTGAAGTTTTGCACAGGTATTAGGAAGACGGCGTCTGAAGTTGTAAAAATTAGGGTAGGTTAAATAATTTTAAAAATATGGGTATAGGTTAAATGGGGGCGACCAAATAGGGCGCCCCGTGTAAATTCTACTTTAACTTTCCGGGACTATGGTTTATTAGCGAAGTGTGATGACTCGCCACGTCATCATGCCACGTAGGCGCCATTTGGCATATATTAATGCCATGTGGAAACTTACATAAGAGGAAGGCTAGTATTTGTGAGAAGATTCTAGAGAAGTATGGACATTTCCTTTGGAAGACCCTAGATCCTTATGGAATTGCTAGGGAACTCCTTAGAATCTTCTAGACTTGTAGAAAATTCTAGAGGGTGTACTTATTTGTAAATATTAGGGACTTGTGTAACAATTAATATTTACACTTTATCCTTTAGGAGACTAGTATATAAAGGGGGCCATCCATTTGTAATTCATCAAGAAAACAATTCAAACTCTCTCAAATACAAAGCTTCCTTTAAAAATTCTCTTGTATTCTTTCTACCATTCTCTTAGCAATCTTGAGTGTAGTAAGGCTGACTTTGCATAGTAAGAAGGTGAGCAAGTTGTGCAAAATCGTGAGTGAGTTGCCAAGTGCCACACGTACGCTTAGTTCAAGACTAAGGACGTGACAACGTGGTATCAGACCGAAGGGTTCAACTAAGGGAATGGAGAACAACGGAGAAATTAACGCTACCAACACCCAAGCCAACATCATTCAGGATGCTGCTGGCAAGAGCGGCCGTAACGAAAAGAGGAATGCCACCAATAAGTGCCAGGAGGTGCCACCCGAGGTTGTGTCAAGCGAAAGGCTTACATCCCAGGAACCATCTGCCACTGAGGCGAGCGAAGATGAATTGGAGGTCCTGCCCGAGGACGTCTCGCTCGGTAAAGAGTGGGTGATGAAGATGAACGCGGGGATGGACACCGTGGAGATCTTTGGCCAACGTTTGGGTAAGATGGAAGGCACCCTTAGCGTTCTTGAGGGGCACACTCTTGAAGAGATTGAGAGTATCCGAAATGACTTGGAGGGACGTACACAGACCGAGATGGAACTAAGGCAAACCATCACTGCCTTAGAGTGCAGACTCATGGAGGCTTTAAGTACTATCGATGCCATGAAGGCAAAGATATAGTCACTCAAAGAGCATGTCAATGCTGGCGTGACCTAGGCAACCAGCAATGTTGTGGTGACGAGGGAGGCCAAGATCGAGGCTCCCAAACCCCTGGTGTTCAAAGGTGTTCGTGATGCACAAGAAGTGGAAAACTTCCTTTGGCACTTGGAGAACTACTTCAGGCACGGAAAAGTGAGGGACGACGAGGCCAAGATCAACACTGCCGTGTTGTACCTCTCAAAGACCGCCATGCTATGGTGGAGAAGTAAGATGGACGACGTGGATAAAGGTCTATGTACTATCAGCACGTGGGATCAATTCAAAGCTGAGTTCAAGAGACAATTCTTCCCAAACAATGTCTTGTATGAGGCAACGCGCAAGCTTAGTGAGTTGAAGCAAACAGGGAGCATACGTGACTATGTCAAGTAGTTCACTACCCTTATGCTTCAAATTCCCAACCTGACCAATGATGACTTGTTGTTCCACTTCATGGAGAGGTTACAGAATTGGGCTAAACAAGAATTACAACATCGGAAAATCGCGGATATAGACCAAGCCATAGTGGAGGCTGAATCATTGATGGATTTCAGGCACGACAAAGGCAAAGACAAGGAGTCAAAGGTTAACAATGTCAAAGGTGGGGGAGATCGTGGCAAAGGCAAGGAGATACAACAACAATACTACAAGACTCAAGATTCCAGAAAGTCGAGTGGACGTCAGGGCTACGCCGAGAAGAAGACTCAGGCTGGGAAGAAGGGATGCTATATATGTGGAGGTCTGGATGGCTTCAGGAATTGTCCCGACCTCAAGAGCCTTAGTGCCATGGTCCGTGAATGAAAGGAGCAGTCGTAAGGAGAGAATTCGGGAACCGCACAGTTGGGTATGATCAGATTATGTGGTGTTGTCACGAAGCAAGCTATCCAACCTACCGAGAATGGCAATCAGTACGTGGATATCACCATCAACAACAAGCCCGCTCGTGCAATGGTGGATACTGGAGCAACTCATAATTTCGTGACTGAGGTTGCCGCAAATAGACTAGGATTGAAGCTTGCTCCAACCAACTCTCGCGTCAAGACCGTGAATGCCGAGCTACAAAATGCTAGTGGGGTAGCTAATGGCGTTGGTGTCAAATTGGGAACATGGGAAGGTATGACAAACTTTACCGTAACCGCTATGGATATCTTTGACATCATACTAGGGCAAGAGCTCTTTAGACATTGTCATACTTTGATCGACCCCTACCTCCAACATCTCTTGGTTATGGAGCGAGAAGGAGCTTGCATGGTACCTACAATGACTATGCCACACAGACAGATCCAAGCACAACTATCAGCCATGCAGGTTGTCAAGGGGATCAAGAAGGGGGAGCCGACGTTCCTAGCAACCATTGAAAGTCTAGAGGAGGACAAGAATTTTCAAGAGATATTGCCGCCTTGCATAGAGAAGTTGCTTGAGGAAAACAAAGATGTCATGCCCGAGGAGATGCCTAAGAACTTGCCGCCAAGGCGAGAGGTGGATCACAAGATTGAGTTGGAGCCAGGGGATAAGCCACCCGCATTTTCCCCATATCGTATGGCACCGCCCGAGCTAGAGGAGCTCAGGAAACAATTGAAATAGATGCTAGATGCTGGTCACATTCGCCCATCAAAGGCACCTTTTGGCGCACCAGTATTGTTCCAGAAGAAGAAGGATGGGTCGCTGCGCTTGTGCATAGACTACCGAGCACTTAATAAGGTCACAGTGAATAATAAGTACCCGATCCCACTCATTGCTAACTTGTTCGATAGACTTGGGCAAGCCAAGTACTTTACCAAGGTGGATCTTCGCAAGGGCTACTACCAGGTTCGCATCGTAGAAGGGGATGAGCCGAAGACATCATGTGTGACGAGCTATGGAGCCTTTGAGTGGTTGGTGATGCCCTTCGGCTTAACCAATGCACCGGACGCATTTTGCACCCTTATGAACAAGATTTTTCATCCCTACCTTGATCAGTTCGTGGTAGTCTACCTAGACGACATAGTCATCTACAACAACACCTTGGAGGAGCACATGGAGCACTTAAGGAAGGTTTTCCAAGTCTTGCGGGAGAACGAGCTATACATCAAGAGGGAGAAATGTGAGTTCGGACAATCAGGTGCACTTATTGGGCCATATCATTAGCAATGATGAGCTACGCATGGACGAGGCTAAAGTACGTGCTATCCAGGAGTGAGAGGAACGTACAAAGGTAACTGAGTTGAGATCCTTCCTTGGCCTTGCTAACTACTATTGTCGGTTCATCAGTGGCTACTCAGCAAAGGCCGCACCATTGACTGAGTTGCTAAAGAAGAACAAATCATGGGTTTGGACGGAGCATTGTCAAATGGCGTTTGAATGTCTTAAGGTAGTTATAACAGAGGAGCCAGTCTTGGCGTTACCTGACTTTGCCAAGACATTTGAGGTGCACAAAGATGCCTCAGACTTTGCCATTGGGGGTGTACTGATGCAAGATAGGCATCCTATAGCATTTGAGAGCCGCAAGTTAAATGAGACGGAGCGGCGTTACACGGTGCAAGAGAAGGAAATGACTGCCATTGTGCATTGCCTTCGTACATGGTGACATTATTTGCTCGGGTCAAGGTTCGTGGTCAAGACCGATAATGTAGCTACTAGCTACTTTCAGACGCAGAAGAAGCTCACACCAAAACAGGCTAGGTGGCAGGATTTCTTGGCCGAGTTTGATTATGTGCTGGAGTACAAGCCGGGCAAAGGTAACGTAGTAGCCGATGCCTTGAGCCGAAAAGCCGAGCTTGCTGCAATCAGTTCAACGAGATGGGATATTAGTGAGGCTATAAAATAAGGCATGCAACATGATCCTGCAGCCAAACAACTCATCGAGTTAGCCAACCAGGGCAATACGAGACGTTTTTGGGTCGAAGACGACCTACTACTTACCACAGGTCGGCGGGTCTACGTGCCTAAGTTTGGAGACATTAGACGGCGGATCATAAGGGAGAGTCATGACACAATGTGGGCTGGTCATCCAGGCTAACGTCGCACTAGGGCATTGGTTGAGTCAGTCTACTATTGGCCACGTATGTGAGATGACATAGAGTGTTATGTGCAGACTTGTCTTGTTTGTCAACAAGACAAGGTTGAGCAACAAAAATCCGAAGGACTTTTGGAGCCACCACCAGTTGCAGAACGTCCATGGGAGAGCGTGACTATGGACTTTATCACTTGCCTACCGAAATCCGACGGTTATGGTACTATTATGGTGGTGGTGAATAGATTTTCCAAATATGCCACCTTCATGCCCGCCTCACTAGGTTGTACTGAAGCTGCGAAACTATTCTTTAAGAACGTGGTGAAGTATTGGGGCTTACCAAGGCATATTATCAGTTATCGAGACCCCCGTTTCACTGGAAACTTTTAGAGAGAGTTATTCGACATACTTGGCACGAAACTGCACTTTTCCACTAGTTTCCCCCACATACGGATGGACAAACGGAATGGGACAATGCCTTACTAGAATGCTACTTGAGGCATTATGTAAGCGCGCATCACAAAGATTAGACAAGGCTCCTAGACATTGCCCAATTCTCGTATAACTTGCAACGGAGTGAGTCCACGTGACGGACACCATTTGAGCTAGCCACAGGCCAACAACCACAAACTCCACATTCATTACCAGTCGCGTTCGAGGGAAAGAATTTGGGGGCTTATCATATGGCGAAAGGATGGGAAGAGCAACTTGACACTGCTAAGTCCTATTTGGATAGGGCATCTAAGAAGATGAAAAAGTTTGCAGACCGTAAGCGGCTTCCCACGGACTATAGAGTTGGGGACATGGTCATGGTGAAGTTTAACCCAAGACAGTTCAAGGCATTACGGGGCATGCATCAGAATCTGATTCACAAGTATGAGGGGCCATTTAAGATCGTTTCCAAGATAGGAAAGATCTCATACAAGCTTGACATGCCATCGTATCTTAATATCTACCCTGTCTTCCATGCCAACATGCTTAAGCCATATCATGAAGATAAGGATGATCCGAGTAGGGGCAAATCAAGTCGAGCGCCTATGACTATCACCTCCTCGCATGATAAGGAGATTGAGGCTATCATAGATTATCAGGCCAGGCGAAAACAAGGGCAAAAAGCCATCGCTATGTTCCTCGTCCATTGGAAAGGGCAATCACCAGAGAAGGCCACGTGGGAACGATATGAAGACTTGTGGCAATTTAAAGATAAGATCCGAGAGTTTGCAGCAACATTGCGCCGCGGTCGTTGCAATATTAGGTGGGGGAGAGTGTGATGACTCGCCACGTCATCATGCCATGTAGGCGCCATTTGGCATATATTAATGCCATGTGAAAGCTTACATAAGAGGACAGCTAGTATTTGTGAGAAGATTCTAGAGAAGTATGGACATTTCCTTTGGAAGACCCTAGATACTTATGGAATTGCTAGGGAAGTCCTTAGAATCTTCTAGGCTTGTAGAAAATTCTAGAGGGTGTACTTATTTGTAAATATTAGGGACTTGTGTAATAATTAATATTTACACTTTAGCCCCTAGGAGACTAGTATATAAAGGGGGCCATCCATTTGTAATTCATCAAGAAAACAATTCAAGCTCTCTCAAATACAAAGCTTCCTTTAACAATTCTCTTGTGTTCTTTCTACCATTCTCTTAGCGATCTTCAGTGTAGTAAGGCTGACTTGGCATAGTAAGAATGTGAGCAAGTTGTGCAAGATCGTGAGGAGTTGCCAAGTGCCGCACGTGCGCTTAGTTCAAGACTAAGGACGTGACAGAAGACTGCACAAAATAATGTGAATGTTTCAAGTAGGTCACAAGTTCAACCTTTGTCGATATTCCGTCTTTTCCGATATATGCAACGTATTACTATTTGTTGAATCTCTACCCTCCGACTAGGCGTAATGTGTGCGTACGCTATTCCACACTCCACTAGTGGGATCCTACATGGTTGTTGTTGTATTACTATTTGTTGAATGTTAGATTTATAATTATTGTAGCTTTTTACATGTAATTTGCAAATATATAATATTTTTATTTAAAAATTTTAAAATACTTATGTGTGAATTCACATTAAAAATTAAATTTTAACTATCAACCTCAAAGCTTTCATATAAATTGAGACCAAAAATTAATTTAAATTGAGAGAGGGAGTGAGGCAAACGCATATTCCTTGGAGATCTAATCCAGTGCGCATCGAAAGAGAATTGCTTCAAAATAAAAAAATAAAAAGAAAAAGGGAATGACTAACATTGTAACTTGCTTTGCTTGGTGTTAGTTTCCAATTATCAATCAGGTTTTCTGAAAGAAAGCAATGGGGCCATTGACGGACAGAGTGAGAAGCAAGTCAAAGCAAGCGTTGCTGCTGTGGGTCGATGGCGTAAGAGAAGCTTGCTGTCTCCACCGTGTCATCATCTACTCCCTCAGGTTCCTTTTCCAATTAATTACTCAATCATGTTACCCTTTTTATCTGAATTTTGATTTTGTGTTTCTTATTTGAAGGTCAAAGCAGCTTGCTATCCGTACGGGTCAGTGTTTTCTATTGAATGGTATCATCTTCTTAGGAAGGTTCTCTCTCTCTCTCTCTATATATATATATATATATATATATATGTAGTGTATTATGCACTTGTTTTTGGGTTGGGGAGGCGGTTATTAGTTGAATCATAGGTTTCTAGTGATCAAGTGACTACACCTCAGATATCTGTGGAGACAAAAAAAAATTGGTGATTTCTTTCCAATTGCGGTCTAGGCCTTGTTGGGCAGAGAGTAAGTACTCAGTGGAATAGTGAAGATGAGCATAACTTCCCCGGACACCAGGACTATTTTAAAAAGAAGAGCTAGGTTTCGAGCTACAGTCTACACAATGAGAAGATTTTATGCAAGACTAAAGAGCTAAGTACTAATTACTAAGTATGAACCTTAAACTCCGTATTTGAGGTTTACTAAAGACGGCAGTCCTAGCTTGGATAAAAGAGGAGGGTTGCTAATATATATTGATGTACAGTGTAAAAGGAGTCTGATGTATGTGTTTTTATTAAGTTGTAGTGGACCTAAATAGTGTGAATAGGTACATGCTATTCATATAGCCGGCTCAAACTAATTTGGGGCTCAAGTGTAGTTAGCTGATTGACTGAAGTACGTCAGTAGTCTACATGCTAATACTAAACAAAATGCTTTTAAGATTTTCATCTTAGAAAAGTTGAGTGTTTGCAACGTACAATTGGTATGGGGAGAAATCAAAAGGTCTCGACGATTCTATGTAGTGGTAACATTATACTAGGTTTAAATACACTTATGTAACCTAGAATATTCGAAAATATTTTAAAACTGCATGATGACAGGTAAACTCTTTCTCAAACACTTAATACTTCAGTGGACTTATCTTTAAGAATTAATAAATTTGCAGTTATAAAGTTGTTACATGGAAGGAAGTTGGTCCTGTAAAGCAGGGATATTTGGCTTACAAAATGTTAGTTGTTAGATCTTCAACCAAATACCAAAAGAGCCTTGCATTGATGTTGTTTTAAAACTCAATTGTTAAAGAAAAAAAGAAGCATGGAAGAAATGTGCACAGGAGGCTCAAATCTGTCATATCTCTTGAGTAAGAAAAAAACAGCGTTACCGCTAGACTAGGAATATCACTTGTCGTGTCACTCATTATTGCATATTTGTTCGTCACATATACTTTATGTACATTTATGAAAATTTTCGACAAAGTGGGGAACCGCTTAGGTCAATGTGCATCGCTTCTGACATTTTGAATATGCTCTGGTGTGAGGATGAATGACATCTTTTTGTTTTGCATCATCTTATAGTTCTTATGCTGCTCTATAATGTTCAATTTGGGATGCACAATTTAGTTTTAGCCATGTGATATATGATATAGTTTCCTTTTGCAGTATTTTTGTTCTGAAATCAGTTATCGTCCCTGCATTGGAATGGATATTACCTGGTCATTGCCCGCAAATCAATTCTCCAGAGTCATGTTCATTTAGCAGTATTTTGGAGTTCTATCGATTCTTACGTGGTGGGCTTGTACAACTTTTTAATGTGAGTATATACCCTTCTTAATTGGCCTAATGGTAACCTCGACATTAACCATGTGATCAACATGCATTCTTCTTACGTAGATCATTTTTTCCTGTTGAAATGGAGTAGTCTACTTTTGTAGAGACGCTAATTGAGTTTAACAGAAACTTAACCAATCCCAAATCTGTATTCTGTACTTAGGGGAAAAAGCATTTGTTTCATCTTGTTTCTACTGATATCTGTGCTATACAGGTGTGGAGTATGGGATTAGATTAAAGAGGCATCCTTTATGTACTAAATTTCAGTATGGAATTAAGATGCACACGATTTGAGTGCAAGAACAAAACTTTAAGGTGTAATCTTTCAGGAAAATCTGAGCATTTTAATTGTAGTATATAAGTGATAACCAGTCCTCGAAAGACTTGAAGCAGCTGCTGAAGTGTAAATGTTGGAAATAGGTTTTGTAGTGGGAAACATGATCTTTTTTGTTGTTTTAAATTTCTTTTTAATCGGATTGTGGCTTCATAATATATTTGGGATAAAACATGCTTCAGTGGGAGCTACTTTGATTAGATTATTAGTAGTTTCTATTTTTCTTGATCTTTATTTATTACCTTTTTTGCTACCTATTTTTATGCAAAAACAGGTAATGTTCCATCTGTATTATTAGCTGGTGTTTGCCTAATTTGTCTGTATCATTGTTATCCTTGCAGGTTTTCTGGTTCTACCCGTTGTACATATTCAGCCTTATTCTCAGCAGTATCTGGTAATAGCTTCCCTTACCTTTTCAAAAAAATAAAATAAACTAATTAATTAAAGAAGATTTTTTTAATTTTTTTTTAAAGATATCTAGTGATAGCTTCCCATTTTGGATCATTACAAACACAACAACAACAACAGCCCAGTGTACTCCTATAAGCCATTTTGGATCATTGTACTGGATCATTGTACCAAAATTATTTGTTTGAATTATTTCAGATATACTCTGTTATGCTGTGATTTATCCTAGGCTTAATTAGCCAACAAGGTCTTTAAAGTTGCAGTTATGATCGTCTTGGCATTTTGGAATGGTTATAGGAGTTTCAAATCAACCAATCAATTGGTCCTCAAGTTGAAATACTGGGGATCAGTTATATGAATCCTTTGTATCCATTCTATTCTATTCAAATCCAATTTATTTTGAATAATAAATAATTTTGTGTTTTGAGGCAAATAGGGATTCTCTAAAAGTAGCAGTTCTCTAAATCTCGTACTTCTGGCTACATGAAAATACAAGTATCTAACCCAGCATAAAAGGACTCTTGATGAATACTGAACCTGATGTAAGCTAAGTTGCTCCGACACGTCAATTTAGGTGCCGTACCCGTATCGACACGACACTAGTATGGGTTTGGGTATGGGATCCGTACCGGATCTGGTCAAACAATTTTGGTACTTTGACCACGACGGACGAAAAAATTCTAGACGAGATACAATTTGATTCCCGAAATCAAGACCAAAACTAGAGAAATTAAAGAAAATAGCATACTTTATATAGGAAATCAATCATTTACTTATCTAGAACTTGAAAATAAAAAAGAAATGCATACTTTACAAGCTATACGTAAGTATTCCACAAAATTTCTCATAATTTAGAGATATTTTATATTTTTAAATTATTTTTAGCCGGATCCATGCACCCGTATCCGTATCCCGAATCTTAGAATTTACATCTCGAAAGATCCGACCTCTAGATCCGTACCCATGTTGGACACCCGCACCCGTGTCCGAGCAACTTAGGATGTAAGTATAATAATAACAAAAATTTGATTCTAACTAGTTGGTATGCCTATATGGATTCTTTGCTTCCCGTGTGTTCTATCTTTTACTAAGGTCACATTGATTTTTAGAGCTTGTAGGTTTCTTGAGGCACTTCGCTCCTGTGATTTTAAGTCTACCTTATCCCTTTTTATTATCATCAATCTTCACACTATCGCACCTTTTAGTCCCATGATGTTGAGTAACAAACCCATAATAGAACTGTGAACTTGCAAATGGAGAAACAAATGGTTGTTATCTCTTCCTTCTCTTTGCAAAGACTACATTATTACATAATTGGAATCCCTCTCTCTGTAGAATATCCTTTTGTGAGCAAAAGAAAATCACTAAGATTCATGATTGAGCACATATATGTATAACTATGCGATCACCACTGTGGTAAGCATAAATCAACATCTGTATTTTTAATGCATATATTCTCACTTAGGACACCCGGATGCTTGATAAAATGATGGTTTTCTTGATGTCCCATGCTTGAAATGATTTTTTCCTCTGGTATTGTAATTCAGGTACAATGACATCGCTAAACATGGGTTTTTCGCTTTGGAGAATTATGGGGCTCGTGATACTAAGTTATCTGATCAAAAGGAGTCCCAAACTTTGCAAAGCACAGTTCATAGGGAAAAATCAACTGATCTTGAAGGGTATGGTTCTACTTTTCGCTGGTTAATGTACACTGGAGCAATATTTTCTCACCTCAGAGAATATCTTCCATGTAGAGCTATGTGCCTGCTATTCACCAGTTGTGACTTCTATTTTATTTTTATATTTCATGCAGGTTTATGATCAGTATAGCGGAGCAACTTTATTCAGTCCTCTTACTGACTTTCTTCTTCACGGAGGTTAACTACCTTTATACATATCTTTGGTTCTCCCTTTATTAAAATCATGTCTTCAAGAATACAATTGGATACTGCAGGTTTATGTTACTGGACTTATCCCTTACATCGGGAAAGCTCTAAATTTTATGCTTCTGTCATGGATGTATGCATATTATTGTTTTGAGTAAGTGCTGCTTTTTATCTCAATATTGCTAGTTACTGTTCATTCGAATGTTCATAAAAATTGCCCAACTTTCCAGGTATAAGTGGAATCTTTCTGGACTAAGCTTAGACAGGAGGCTGGACTTCTTCGAATCAAACTGGGCATTTTTTGCTGGTTTCGGTACTAAATTTCCTTCAATTGATTCCACTCTTTTCAATGGTTTGTTTTATCAGTCATGTACAAAGATATGACAGTAGTCTTAAAAACCTCATGAGCACTCTTAGTTTTGACTAATTTTGACATTGTTTTCCTCATATTAATATCTCAAACCGAATTGCTTGTATACCAGTAATACAAAATTCACCCATTGGTGTCCTTGAATGACCTGTTGGTAATTGCCAAGCTTCTGTTCATATCATTAGTAAACATTGAAACAGAAGTTCTCCTCAGTTGAATCAACAATGTGAAAGGTCATGCAGTCACATTCTTGTTTAGAGTTTTTTTAATCCTCTAGATCGTGTGAGACCTTTTTCTTATTTAACAAGTACTGTTTATCATTTGAGCATTTACTTATAAGTGAGATGGATCATCTTTCTTGCAAAAGTTAATCTACCATTTGACTTTCCAGGAAATCTCTGTGTCTTGGCAATATTTTTGTTCTCTCCGCTAGTGAGCTATGGGGTTATGGCTATACTGTTTCCACTGGTAACTACAAAGTTCCAATCTCTGTGTTACTTATCCAGTTCATTTGTTTATAACAAGGTTTCTGTGATGATGGCAAGCTGTTATTTCGCTTTTTTTGCTGTTTCTGTATCTGCTTACGCCTTTTTACCTTTTATGCAAAAATCTTATCGCATCAGGTCACAGTAGGGATTCATGAGCACAAAATCCTTGTGTGCTTTGACTTTGACTGGGAAGGAAATATAAACGGAGAATACATAAAAGCCCCCATCACTAGTCCCTGATTTTCAAAGAGACTTAAAGTTCGGGGTGTCTCATGACTAGAGCCAGTTTTAAGAAAACAGTGTAATGACACGCACCAATCATGTGGTGCCAAGTGATTTTTTTTCTAAATACAATTTTTTTTCTTTTTTTTTCATATTTATTTTCATTTTACTTTTGGTTTCCTTTTCTTTCTTTTTTCTTTCTCTTTTTCCTTTTATTCTCCTCTTGCAGCCTTGTCAACATTACCGCCACCGCTGCCATAACGACCACCTCCTGCTTCAACGCCACTTCTTCTTCTTCTCCAGCGCCACCCCCACCCCCTCCCCAAATTCCGCCAAGCTCACCAAGCCATCTCCACTGCCGCGAAGCTCACTGGACTCCGTCATCCTCAAAAGACCCACCACTCTTTCCCCTTAATATTCCACTTCCGGAAAGCTCCAACTCTTGCCACCATCCGCCGCCTTTCCACCAGCAATCTCACCATCTCCAACAAAACCCACCATTGAAAGGGGCCAACTAACCGTTGCCGACCACCATTATTTGACCCCACTACCAACACAATCATGAACAAGAACAAAATATTCCATCATTACCTTCACTAAATGTGAGCACAAGAAGTCTCTGAATGGAGAATGGAGAAGAATGGAGCACAAGAAGGCCGTTGGGATGATTTTCTTCTTTCTGGGAGAGAGAAGAATGGACAGTGAAGAAGACAAGAGAAGGAAAAAAAAAAAAAAGGAAAATACATTTAATAATTAAAAATCCTGCACAAATTTTTTTTTGAACTTTTTCTTTGTTATACACTCTCTATGCCAGGTGGTCGAGAAAGGTGATAATAATACTACTTCGTCCAAGGGAGTACTATAATCCCTGCAAAGTTAATATAAAAGGAGATTCTGGAAAGCTGCTAGAAAACTACCAATGAACAGGAAAAAAGTTGGTCCAAAATTGCTGCTTACAGGGCTTGTTGAGGGGGCCAAGATAGCTTTTGTTTTAGCTTTCTGAAGATAGTTTTAATTGTGCAACTTGCAGCAAAACGGATCATACATTGAGTTTTAGTTTTTGAGTAATTTCTTAAATTTAGGCTTTGGACTCTACAATTTCTTATAATTTCTTTAATGGAGAAGGGTAGAGGGGAGGGCCCATTATCCACCAAGTGTCGAACCGTGTGCCAATGGTCCTCGGGGATTTCTCATTTATAAAAAAAGAAATCTTTTGATGTTATCAAATGACAACTGCCAATAGATTTCTTGGATAACCTCAAATAACGTCCAATTGGCGTCACATTAATTATTTTTTTATCAAGAATTCTGAAGTACTTAAATATCTATGATTTTCGAAGCCATGCGAACGTAACTGGTAACTGAATTATTGATTCGAGTTTCACGGATAGGTTGAAGAGGTAACACATTTCCAAGGTTGAACTTCACGAACTTTGGTGTCACATATCATTTATGGGTTTGAGGCTTTTGAGCTGGTTGTGATGTACTGCATATAAAGAGGATTTAATGAGTCACTCAATAAATTTTGATAAAGAATAATTACCTTTTCAATTTCTCAAAAGCATTTGTCAAGGTTATTGTTGATGTAAATATTCGCTTTTAAGCTTCTTTTTGTTGAATTTTTCTTGGCTCCTGGTGCATTAAGATATGCTCATTTTTTAAGCTGTTGTATCCCAGCAAGCTAGATTAGGATAAATGCTCGAAATTTTTGTTGCATTCTTTCCTGACACTTCATTCCCTCTTGCCAAGTGATACTGGAGAGAATTTCTCCAAAATATGTTTAACATGCAGCAGGCTATAATTCATGTCATGATTCTAACTCGCCTCAAATTATCCTGCGTATGAACTTTCTAGAGCAAATTCTCTGTTCATGGTTTCATGTTTCTTTGATGCATAAGTTAAGTTAATATCAGATATGATGGTTATGCTTGTTCCCTCTCACGCTGTCACTGTGCTTGAATATTTCTCTGGCCATTCGTATACAACTATAGAAATAGAATGATATAATACTTTAGCTGTTGCTAATTTCATGCTAACTTTTATGTCCTGTAGTTTGTTTTAACTGCAACAGGCTCAGAAGCTGACAAAATTGTTGCCTTGCCTAGAAGAAAGTGGAGAGGTGCTGGATTGGGAAGGGTACCAATATTTTTCATTGCCGATTACATGTCGTAAGCTTTCTGGGCTTTCCCTTTTGGATGTTTTTATAATTTTTTTTAGTTTTAGTGCTTAGCTTTATATTTGTAACAAAATGTATGCTCTTGGATATCATTATTGAATTTGGGTATTTTCTTGTCATCGTCTTTGTTAGAAGGTGTTTCATGAGGAGCCATAATCTTCTCTTCTCCTCAAATATGGGCCATTCTTGATTTGCTTCTTTCTGTCTTCTGTGCTTCAGTGAAGAAGTAAATGAAAATTGCTGAGAAATGAGAAGCACATAAAAAAAGCTTAGAGTAAATGGATAACGGATGTTCTAGGAAGAGCACGAGGGATTTACTCTTCTTATTATTTCCACTTTAAGAATATTTTTTGGCTTCTCTTTGATCTTCATTTCATTATGTTCTAATTTGCATTTTCTTACCATTGTGCCCATGCTTACATTTTTGCTCATCACTTCCTCAATTGTATTTTCAATATATACTCCATCCTACTTTCAGTATCATACTTCGAGTAGGCACAAGTTCTAAGAGTACATTGAAAATATAATGTACTTGTCAATAGGGATATACCGAAAGTACTAAGTACTCTATAATGTTACTATGCCTAAATCTTGTGTCACTTTTCCTACTTTTTGGTAATCATATTTTACTCTTCTAGAATTGTAATGTTTTTCACAGAACATTTTGTTTTATTTTTAAAGCATTAAAGTAGAATCTTCTTGATGCTTCCATACTGTCCCCTGATTGGTAAAGCACCTAATTCTATTCCGCCTCTTAAAGCAATGCCACTCAAGATAGAAAATCTCTCTAGATTAACTAAAGTAATCAAAGGAATATAATAATTTTCTTTTAGAATCTGCAACAGATTTTTATAACCCAAATTGGAAGAGATCAACCATGAAAGCAAATGCTTCTCAAAAATGAGAGAAGAAAATACCAAGTTGTAGGATGAGACAATGGTTATTAGTGTTTGACCAGGATGCTCCCTCTTTTCCATAATGCTTCAAAAGAGTCAAATGGTTTTGTGTAAGAATGTCCCCCCCTGTAAAAGAATGTACATAAACAACAATTAACTTGATTACTTTCCATCTCTGAAGAATTAATCTGAAAGTGAATATTAGGACCTTCCTCGTGGGATTTGAGTAACAACTGTACATACAAGCAAGAGAGCAAAAACTAGACATAGATTTGATGACCTCCCTTGGTGTTGGATAATTTTACAACTTCGGTTTCACAAAATTGTTCCTTGAACTGTGTTCTTTGGGAGCTCTACTAGCCCTGCCATGGTTGGTAAAGCATGAATTTGCTGAAAATGACTTGGTGAAGGGAATTCTTGAATTTGGTTTTACCTCCACCAGAGATCTTGGCTTGCTTCTACCTCATTTTCTAGTTCCATTAACAAAAGAAGTGAGAACAATCATTTCCAACAGTTTCCCAGGGACCTAGTCTGAATTTCCTTTTCTGAAGAAGTTCTTGGGCTCCCGTTGATGCAAGTAGAGAATCATGATTGATTTCTATTGTTTTTTCGTCTATATTGTTTTGTTGTTTATATAGTTATTCTTGATAGCGTTACCTTATCTAGGTGGATTTCCCTTTAGCTGCAGCCACTCTTGAACCTTATGAAGACATAGCTTCTCTCTAGCCTTCCAAAATACTTGCTTGAAGTCCTTATACCCTAATTCTTGAGTACCTGACCTCTTCGTACCACTGAAAATCATCATAGCACTCTGAATAAACCCTTTGCTTGAAGTCCTTATACCCTAATTCTTGAGTACCTGACCCCTTGGTACCACTGAAAATCATCATAGTACTAATTTTTTTTTCTCGTCTTCTTTTGCAGGATGCGAGTCTTGAAACTCTTTTCGCTGAAATCACGTCCCCAAATGAAAGAGAACAAGGGCCTATGAAATAGAATTAACATGTTTGACATATTGCAACTCTCTCTAACCATGCATAACTTGTATTTTAGTTATGAATTTGCATTGGTATGGGTCAAACAATGTTCCCAACTCATCCACGATCACAATACGAACATGTGCTTGTAATTTATCATTCTTTAGTTAAGAGAGGAACTAATAGATCCAAATGTGCTGCTATCACAAATGGAAGATAGCAACTTGGATGATTTTTTCTGCATCTTATGTACATAGTATTGGTATGGTCATTCATTCATATGGGCAAATATGTATATATGTTCAAAGTTATTCAAAATTTGACTTACGAGAGTAATGTTTCTTTTATTTGGTCACAACTGATTAGCTTATGTCATAAGTACTACAGTATAATTATTTGTTAAAGTTGCTCCTTTGTACTCCTATGTTAAGAAATTTGATACCTAATACTTTTGACAACTATTTTCTGGCTGTTGAAACTATTTATTTGTTAAAAAGTTAGCTTTTAACTAATAGGAAGTTACTCCTGTCAAACAAAGTGGAAATGCAAGCTCCTGGTGTAGCAGCAGGGGTGCACTACTTCTAAATGGATCAAATCTGGACCAGAATCGGTACCGATTCAGACTTGATTTTAGAAATTAATTATATATTTGGACTCGAGAGGTTATTTATCATCAGATTTCGGGCATGCGAGCCTGGATTGGCTTATGTTGGCTTTTGAAAAGTTCATCAAATATCAAACTTTATGGATTGTGATCGCTTCCTATAACAATGTTTAACTTCCTTGGTCGATGTTTGGCTTGGATCTACGTGGTTGGAGGGTTAGAACGAGGTTTTGACGTGATTTGAGGTTGAAGCTAGCCAGGGAAGAGGTAAGTCTCTCGACTAACCTTGTTAAGAAGGAAACCACTTAGGATTGACTTGATTGCTATGTGTTTAAGGTATTGCTGGTGGTGTATAAGCAAGGTGGAAAGCCTATATTCATGCACCAAGTTTATATCATGTCGGGGGTAGAATTGAGATGCTTTATGACTTGTTTTGATTATGTTCTCATCTTGATTTATGATTTGTTTGACTTATAAAAAATATCTACGTTCTCACTCTTATTCATGCTAGAGATCATGCTTAGATTTATGATTATTTGTGAAGGCATGCGAGCTTATTCTCCATATGTTGAATTGCTTGAACTACCCGCAGTTATATAGAATTCATGAGCACATATCAACATGATAATTATTAATACCTCGTGCATCTTTTATCTATAATTCTTGGGCATATGTACACGTATTATGTTCAGATACTTCATTTGGACTATGATCGTGGAACGAGAGGTAAGGTCGTGCGAATGAAATATAGTTATAGCACACATGACATGATGAGCGAATATTTGATTATAAGTAAGCTATCAAACTTCTTTTTGCGTTTGAATAAGGATCCATCCATCTAGAGTCAGGTGATAACCCATGTTAGTTTGGTCCCTGTGAGCGTGGTCGATACATGGATTGTGTATCGGGTTTCAGTGATACATGGATTGTTTATCGGGTTCAATGATACATGGATTATGTATCAAAGTACATGGATCATGTGCCGAATACGGTGAGTAATAGAGTTTGGGCATATGTAGACATCCCTGATTCATTTAGCAGTATTAATTTGAATGCAAACCGTTGTATGTCACTTATTGAGAGCCTCGATTCAGTTGATTGAAGCATGCCATTTTTGAATGCCATATCTGAGTAGCGTTATGATTATCAATTGAATTGGAAAAGCATCTTTCGACCGTTTTACATCTTTAACATTTGTTGTTCATGAGATTATTTGTTGTTTCAGTTGTGAGCTTTATTTACTGGTTATTATTTTTGCTTTCCATTTATTTACTGGTTCTTGTGATGTTATTATTATTTTTATGGTTTTTTGTTGATGGTACTGATGTATTGTCTCTTTTCGTCTTCTTGAGCCGAGGGTCTATCGGAAACAACTTCTCTACCCCATCGGGGTAGAGGTAAGATCTGTGTGAACACTACCCTTCTCAGACCTCACTTGTGGGATTTCACTGGGTCGTTGTTGTTGTTGTCAGTTGTGATATTTGTTGCTTATATCCGTGTAGTAAGTATCTTGATGCCTATAGTCTTGCCACTTATTCTTCGAGGTTATCCCGGTATTGGTGTCATCCACGGGTTTTGTCTATATACGGTGTATTGTGGAACTTCATGCATTGGTCTTGACGCGGTGTTTGTGCAAGTGGTAGAGTGAATGCTTATGAGTCGCAACCGATAAAGCCTCGTGATCAAGATTATTCGGTTCATGATTGGAGTTTGGCATTTGTTCTGGCGGGGAGGGAACTTTGGACTATGGATGTTAGAGCTTCGGCCAATAGAATTGTGAGGTTGGGTATTTCTAATCTTAGTAGAGCTCTTACTTGTGTTGTTGCGAAGTCCTCCTTGTTTGAGCGCCGTGAGGCTCGTCATTATGATGGTCAACATTTACTTGTCCTTAAGGGGAAGGTGTTGCGAGGTGTTGCTAAAGCGATGGTCCTTGGTGAGGATGGTGGATTGCAACTTTAGGGCCAGATTTGTGTTCCTAGAATGGATGGTTTGAGGGAGTTGATCCTTGAGAAGGTTCGTAGTTTGTGGTGTTTTATTTATCCTGATGATGTGTGGCGGAGGATGAAAAAGGACATTATTGTACATGTCTTGCCGTAGTTGAATTGTTAGCAAGTCAAGTATGAGCAGTAGAGTCCATGTGGTTTGGTTCGGGAGATGTCTATGCCAGAGTAGAAATTGGAGCGTCTCGTTATGGACTTTGTGGTAGGATACCCACATGCTTTGAGGCTGGGTCATTATGAACAAATGACTAAGTCTATGCATTTCATTCTGGTGATGACTTCTTACATTTTGGAAAGTTTGAATTTGACAAGAAGAGTTTGCTTGATCTACAGAGGGAACATGAGTGCTTGATTATCATCTTGGTGTGTAATACAGTCTTAAGTTTTGAATGTGTTGATGGATCCTTCAGTTGTTCATTGATAGAATGAAATAAATTCTTACAGCTTGTGTACGAGTGTAGTTTTGGGAGAATCAATTGATTACATAATGGTGGTGCTCATGGCAAGGTCATAGAAAGATTTGAGGCTACACATGTGGGATATCTCCTATGAGAAGGTTAGAGGTTGTATGATTTCTTATGAGGTTCCTACAAAGAGTTTTACCTTCTATTCAATGGGATATATGTATAATGATGCGAGTCTGGATTACTTGAGGTAAATGGCATGGATGTCACGAAGTTGACTGTGCATTTGGGTTGATAATTTGGGATGTGCTATGGTCCGTGCAACATGAGCTTATGAGAAATTCAGTTGAGTATTAGTGCGGAATCATGGCAGTTAAGGAGCAGTCATTATGGGTTCTTGGGTTGTGTGATTGTGGCTTTAAGCCAAGGGGGAGTCTACCATCGACGATAGGGTCACCTAGTCATGTTTGTCATAGATTCTGGAGTAAGGGACACTTCTGGAATATATATGACTTAATGAGGATGAATTCAAGTATGATTCAAGCAAGGAATTTGCTGGAAGCCTGTTATATTTCACCTGATTATTATACGGTGGTTGTGGAAGGACTCAGGTTCGATATTCTTCTACGAAGGAAATATACGAGGGGAAGAATTCGCTCAGTTATTCATTTTTGGAGAATTCAGGTGCTAACGGAGCAGTAATCATTTGTCATGGTTGGTTATGCATTCGGGACTAAGACTGAGTGAGTGACTCTCCAGATGTTTCTGATGAACTCAAGATTCAATATATGGCATCTAAGGATTTTCGGGTTTGTGTGTGACTAAAGGATTTGAGATTTACAATGTGTGCTTAGACTTACAATATTTCTTTATCATCAATGATTCTATGTTGAAGCATTAGAGATATAAAATAAACAACTTCGGATTCGTAGAATATCTCTTCATAGCGGGCTTTTATGTTTTAAGTGTTATCGGGTGCATGAGAAGGAATAAAGTGGCTTATGGATCTTAGGACGACGTGTTTCGTATCGGGGCCACTTGGATGCGTGTTGATTGAGATCCATAGTGTGTTGGGAAAGAGAAGTGTTATCTTAAGGCATGTTAAGAGGAAATATGAAGAAGTTGGATCAGCTTAGCAATGACTTGGATCACCATGGTAATATGGATGATCACTTCCTTTGGTATAATAGGGTTTTGGAGGTGCTTTTGTGGTAACATTTTTGGGTTTGGCAGTCTGCGTGACTTGGTTGATTTAGAAGAATTCAGTTGATGGCTTGGTTATGTGAAAATAGATTGTCGAAGGGTTTGTGATGATATTGAACACGACTTGAGGTTGACGTCTTCTACGGGGGTGTAAAGTTAGTTTCATGTTGTGATACTCTCTCGAATTGAGTTAAGTAAAAGGTTTCTGTTTGATGGAGTATTTCTCCTGCTTGTGATTCAGAGTTGATAATAATATTCTCGTATTTTCATATGATAGCATGATAGATGTGGTGCATCGTATGGGATTGAAATCGCATGGGCGAGGTTGTGATTCCGTTTCGAAAGAAAAGAAATGAGTTCTAGATAACATGAGAGATTTAAGATGTTTAAGAGAATATTAGCACTACCTTGTATCACTTGAGAATGGTATATGTTGTAGAAGATGCATTATGTATTAATTAGCGGATGCTTGACTAGTACTACAGAAACCGAATGGTTGGTAACCATTGATGTTCAAGTTAGCTATCGACGTGGAAGGTTTATGGGAATGTTTTTCATGAAATGATTGTGTATGCGTAATATGTCAGTCATTTAAAAGGGAGAGGTTGAGAGCAGGCATGGAGATTATGGTACTCTCATAATTTGAATATTTATGATTATGAGATGCAGACTGTTCTTCTAGTTATAGACTGTGGAAGTATGTTAAGGTTAGACATCTGATTGTATATGTCATTGATGGCGTCACTGTGGATTTTTGGGAGGTTATTACCTGTTTTGCATGATTTGAGTCGGTTTGGGGGCCTATTGGTAGTCCTAATGAGAATGAGTATTCTATACTGGATCAAATTTTCTTACTCAGTGCAGCTTTTTTTATGGGTGCGTCATCGGGCCGAATGGTTGTTATTCTTGCCCTGATGTATAGTGTGTTTCTCTCTTATTCCATGATATGTAGTGGGGCTACTTGATTATTCACACACATGTTTTGGCTATGTGCCTTATGGTGATATATGAACGAGATGGTTATTGAGATGTTGATTTGTTTATTGCACCGTAGTCGCACTTGCCTTTTTCGTAGAGCACTATGATATCCATCTTCCCATGGTTATGCTTAGGCATTGTATGTGCTTGTTGTTGATACACACATGTTTAGTGAGTATAAGAATTATGGTTCGGGGTATCCCCATGCATATTATTATATTTAGATCGGGTTGCACACTGCAATGATTATGCTTGGATATGATATTTTTGTCCGTACCCCTGTGTTTTGTTTCACCCTTGTGGGATGGATTCATAGTATTGTGCTTTTGTGATTATATCTGTCAGGCTTGTTGGATAGTTATCTCATTTGGTTACCGTTCCATTATTTGTTACATTTGAGTTGTTGGTTGTTTTGGTGATCGGATTGTGTCGTATGTGGATCTAAGTGGAATTGGTGGGGCCTGTCGGTCGAGAAACTTGTATTTTTTGAGACTAGTTATTGGACATATAACTAATGCTTACAGATTTGGATAAGGTGTGTTTGAAAGAACAATGTTATTAATCAGCCCGGAATTTGGCAGTGGTTCTTGTCGTGCGAGAGAACTCCACGACTTGTTGATTTGATGGGTGGTTATGATTTTTTACAAGTTTATTTCATCATTAACATTGTTGTTAAGATTTGAAACAAGATTCTATTTGATATGAGGTAAATTAACTGTACCAATTTTGATAATGAGTAACAATCGTAGTCGCAAGATATTGCTATGAGTACACGAGTTATGCATGACATCGCGTGGTTATATCTTGGGAGTACATTTATGGTTGATAAAACTTATTGGGATTTATACAGTGTATATATACAAGAATTAGATATAAGAGGGAGTTTCAAACATTAGAATTTGATTCTAAGGTTTATAAGCTAAGGTTGACGAAAGAATTTTCAGTCAGATTGTGTTAATGGACTTATATGGATTGAGGTGGTATAGGATCTCTCATGGATGTGTGTATGATGATCTTATGCAGTTATTTGACGGGTTTGGAATGGCTCTTGGCACGTTCGATGACGAACGCATATTTAAGTGGGGAAAAATGTAACGACCGGACCGATCATTCACCTTTAGCATTCTGTTCGATGGTTTGAGACCTTGAGTAGCCTTTTATGATGAATTTGGACATGCGTGAATGATTTATTTTGATGTTTGAGAGATTCATATTGATTTGGTAAAGTAATTCTCAATTTGGAAGCTTCAAGTTGGAAGAGTTGATCAAGATTTGACTTTTGGATAAACAACTTCGGAATCGAGATTTAATGGTTTCTATTGGTTTGTATGGTGATTTGGACTTGAGTGTATGTTCAGAATTGGATGTTCCTAGAAGGTTTTGGCTCTATTTATCGGAAGTTGGCAATTTGAAGAATTTGAGAGTTTATAGGTTTCACAGGAAGTTGACTTCGATATTATTTGATTTCTATAGTGGTTTTGAGACATTGTATAGGTTCATTTAGTTGATTGAAACTTGTGTGCAAAGTTTGATTGTGATCCGGAATGTGTAAGTGTGATTCGGACGAGTTCGGTGAAGTATAATGGTTGAAAGTTAAGAGAATGATTTTGATCTTCGATTCTTGGTTTTGATGTTATTTGTGGTATTTTTGAGCCTTTAGATAAGTTAGGATATTGTATTTGGACTTGTTGGTATGATTGGACGGGGTTCTGAGGGGCTCGAGTGTATTTTAGGGTAATTTTGGATCATTTTATGTTTTTTGGAGCAGTTGAGTTGCTGGTGTTTCGCAGTGCTTTGTAATTGCGGAGCTAAGCTCGCGATCACATAGAAGGATCTTCGCCAGTTGAGTATTTGTGATGCGCATTCGCGGTCAGTGGGTCGCGTTCGCATAGAGTGTTTGGAAGATGGATCTATATGCTTCGTGTTCGCATGGTAAGTTTCGTGTTCGCAAACTGTTGGAAGTATGGTCTTTGCGTTCACATGGTCAAAATCGTGTTCGCGTTGAGTTGGAGCGGGATGGTGGTGTTGGCCTTCACGTTTGTAGATGGGAGCTCGGATTCACGTAAGGTTAGTTGGTTAGCTGTCGTGATCACGGGTCTATGTAACAATTGCATAGTGCTTTTTCTAGGTAGCAGCGTTTTGTGCTTCGGGAACGCGAGGATTATTCAACATTCGCGAAGGGTACTTCTGCGCATATTATCTAAGATGTTATTTCGGAATTTTTACCCATTCTTTCATATTTTGAGCCCTAAACTTGGAGAGGGAAAATCTTTTTATGTAGATTTTTATACAAGGGAAGAGGGTAAGTGATTTTTATATATTTATGATTATATATCAAGAATTTACATCGAATGCTTTACCAAAATTATGGAAGTTTGAAAGAGAACTTGGGGTTTTGTCTACACTTTAAGAGAGTGTATTTTGGAGATTTTAATACTGATTTGGACCCGGTTTTGGAAACTAATTATATATTTGGACTCGATAAATTATGAGTCATCGAATTTTGGTTTTGGTTCAAATTTCGGGCATGCGAGCCCAAGGTGACTATGTTGATTTTTTCTGAAATTCGTCAAATATCAAAACTTTATGGATTGGTATCACATCCAATAGCATTGTTTGACTTCCTTGGTCGATGTTAAGCTTGAATCAACGTGAGGGTTAGAACGAGGTTTTGACATGATTTGAGAGTGAAACTAGTCTGGGAAGAGGTAAGTCTCTTGGATAAACTTGTTTTGAGGTAAACCACCTAGGATTGACTTGTTTGCTATATGTTTGAGGTATTGTGGGTGGTGTACATACAAGGTGACGAGCGTATATGCACGTACGAGGTTAATCTCATGTCTGGGGTAAAATTGAGATACTTTGTGTCTTATTTTTATTATGTGCTCATCTTGATTCATGATTTGTTAGCTTATATGACTATGTTCTCTCTTAGGTTTATGATGGCACGAGAGCTTATTCTTTGTATGTTGAATTACTTGAATTATTTGTAATCATATAGAAATTCCTTGAGCACTAATCCGCATGATTATTAAGCCTATAATTCTTGGGCATATGCATACGTATTATGTTTGGATATTTGATTTGGACTGAGATTGTGGCATAAGAGCTAAGTTCCTGTGGATAAAATATAGTTATGGCACACATGACATGATGAGCGGATATTTGATTATACATGAGCTATCAAGCTCCTTTTTCCGCTTGGATAATGATTCGTCTCTCTAGAGTCAGGTGATAATCTATGTTACTTTGGGCTTTGAGAGAGTGGTCGATACATGAATTGTGTATAGGATTGATACATGAATTGTGTATCGAGTTTTAGCGATACATGAATTGTGTATCGGGTTCAGTGATATGTATCAGGATACATGGATCGTGTACGAGTTATGGTGAGTAATAGAGTTTGAGCATACATAGACATCCCTTATTCATTTAGCAGTATTAATTTGATTGCTAACTGCTTCATGTCATTTCTGCTGGTTGGGAGCCTCGACTCCGTTGATTAAAGCATGCTATCTTTAAATTCCATATCTAAGTAGTGTTATGGTTATCTCTTGAATTAAAAAGTATGCTTTATACCTTTTGACTGTTTTACATCTTTAACATCTGTTGTTTATGGGATTATTTACTATTTAAGTTTTGAGCTCTGATTTATATGTGTACTAAGTATCCTGATGCCTATAGCCTCGCCATTACTTCTTGGAGGTTAGACTTGATACTTACTAGGTACTGATTGTGGTGCACTCATACTATGCTTATGCACGTTATGTTATGCAGATCCTCGGGTGGATACTAGCGGAGCCTCTTGTTGATCCTACGCGTTCGCTAAGAGACTTACGGTGAGCTGCACTCTATGAATTCATTTTGCAGTGCCCAAGTCCCTGCTTTTTATTATTTGCAGTCTATTTTCGTTATCCTAGGCATTTCGATCATGTATTCAGACTCTATTTCTTCAGTAGTTGATCGTTTACTTGTGTCACCTGGTCCTTGGGGTTTTTTTTGGTCGTGTTCAGACCATTTTATAATTGTATCAGATATTATACTGTTTTGAGATTATTCTTGTCTTTATTTGAGATTTGACTCTGTTAACTAAAGGAATCTAGGCTATATTCTGTTGATCGTGAGTTGGCTTGCTTAACAAGTATTGCTAGGCACCATCACGACCTGAGGTAGCATTTTGGTTCGTGACAGTTACTAATTTATGGGCAACCAGCTCAATTAATTCAGCCAAGTATTAACGCGTTACAGACAGTCGGAATCAATTTCTCTAAATCTTAACCTTTCTCTTTTAACAACGTTCTCAATTAACTCTAACTCTTTGTTGTTTTTGACATGTATACCATATATTTTTTTTTAATTCTACCCTTTGACTTAAGGCTCAAGGTGAGCCTATAACTCATCTCCCTGATTATGTATTAATTAAAATAACTAATATGGTTTAAATATCTATAATATATTAAAAGCAAGAACCTATTTAGTTAAAAGTCAGATTACTATTTTACCCTTCTCTTAATAAATTTGTACCAAATTGCCCTTCTATTAAAAAATTCCTTTTAAGATAAAAAAGAAATACTCTCACATTAACTCCTCTCTGAACAGACGCAATAAATGTGGGAACCCTTAAGCTAAGAAGTTGAATTGTCGAATATCCTTATAAATAATATAATTACCCTATTTATAAATTAAAAAAAAAAATAAAGCCCGCTAACCGCAAATCAAAGGTTCATACCCTTTCACTAAAGATCACAACTATTCCATTCATGAAGTTTCATTAAAGGTTCCTATTTTTAGTTTCGAACAGGTGCTGCCTTTCACATAAGAAGAGAAAAATTATTGCTTAGATTTTTAAAATGAGAATAAAGCCTTAATTATTGTTGCTTATCTTTTCACTCTGTATTTATTTTGGACGGGATTGAAAGCAGAAAAGGTATGAACATATCTATCTCATTATTTTTCCTTATTCATTATGGTATGCTTTTGGTTAGATAATACTTTATCAAATTTTTATCAGTTACACCATTTATTTATTTTGAAAGATAAAAATAATTAACATATTACCCCGAGAAAACAAAAGATATGTATGTCTAGGAGATGTATATCCACGTGATTTTCGACTGATATAAACAAAAACAAACAGTTAAAAGTAAATTTTTATTTTATCACTATAAACTTTACATTAAAAAAATTAGTCAAATTACGATAGTTTTAAGCTAAATATAAATATGTAGAAAGAATTGTTACAAAATAAAATAAAATAAGAGACATAAACATAACATTGTATACCTCAAGAAAAGTTAGTATTAACAAGTCAAATATGGAGGAAGGTTCTGAAAATATTGTCAATTTTTTATTAGAAGCCGATAATCAGGAGGAGATTAAGAATTTTAACAAGACAACCATGGAAGTGGGCTTCAAATAGGTAAGTATTTTTTTGAAGTTAGAACTATATATCCACTCACGTTTTATGGATTTTTTTGACATAATTATGATTTTCCTCATCTTTTACATACACACCAAGAAATATTTCATTACTACTAATTCGATCTTTTGGTACACTTGATCACTATACATGGCATAGTAATATTACTGGCACCAAGTACTCAAGATGTAAGGGATATAGTTTCATGGTATTGATCGAGAAATCGCATTTGCGTAACTTCACACAATATCTACTCAATTTTACATCGATAAATAGGTCATCACACAATAATTCATGTTGATTATTCATAAAAAAATAATAATTTTTTTATGTATAATATTTACTGTAATTATTATTTTAATAATATTAATATTACTTACAGAATTATGTAGTCATAACTCGACATACGCGTGTAACACACGTGTAGCG
This sequence comes from Nicotiana paniculata, assembly GCA_005239505.1. Classification (NCBI taxonomy): domain Eukaryota; kingdom Viridiplantae; phylum Streptophyta; class Magnoliopsida; order Solanales; family Solanaceae; genus Nicotiana; species Nicotiana paniculata. Next base: position 43,025 of record ML337599.1, read on the forward strand.
AAACTAGTTATTAAAAAAAGGGGAAAAAAAAAAAATCCGCCCACAACTTAAACAAAGTCATTTTTCCTTTCCATGAAAATAATTTTGCCAAGCTAAACACACCATAAAATTCGAGCATGTATTGAACCAATATAAAGTAAATTAGTTTGGTTAATTGACTACCTAAAGGTCATGCGTCTTTTAAGAAAAAGAATTTATACCGTAAAGGAAACGAAACATATATTAGTATTTCTTCTAACAATTGTTACACTTTTAAAATGCTTCTTTGCAAATCATATGATATAATTATAACATAAAAAAGGTCAAATGTGTGTGTGTGTATATATATATATATATATATATATATATATATATATATATATATATATATATATATATATATATATATATATATATATATATATATATTGGTTTATCAAATCCTTTGCAATTTTTATTTGGTTTAACAGTATCCTAAAATTAATGGACCCAAAAATGAGTCCTTTAATTAGGTATGTGTAATGATCCGACCGGTCGTTTTGTGTATTTGAGCACTGGTTTTTCTTTTGAAGCTTCTCGTATGTGTATTCGTGGTTTTATGACTTGTGGGGATAAACAATTTTGTTTTGAGGAGGTTTTGGATTGATTTAGATCGATTGGTTCTTAGTTTAGAGGCTTAAGTTGAAAATATTAATCGAGGTTTGAATTTTGTGTGGACGACCCCAGAAAGATATTTTGAGGATTCAAATAGGTTTGTATGGCGATTTCGGACTTAGGCGTATGCCCGAAATTAGATTATGATGTTCCTAGGTTGATTTGACTTGTTTTGCCGAAAGTTATCAATTTGAAGATTTAGAAATTTTCTAAGTTTTACCATAGGTTGACTTTATGGATATTAGGTTTGAGTTTTTATTTCGGTACTTGGAATAGGTTCGTTTTGTAATTTGAAACTTGTTTGTAAAGTTTGGTGTTATTGCATGTTGGTTTGGTAGGAATCGAAAACTTGGTTGTGATTGTTGAGTTTCATTGAAATTCTGGTGTGCTGGTGCTGCAGTTATCGCAATTATGAGCACCAGCATCGCAATTGCGAGTTGGCAGGGGGGGTCTCAGGTATCGTAATTGTGACGTCGTGATCGCAATTGCGAAGGTTGGTCTTTGGCTGTGCAGGTCGCAATTGTGACCAATTGACCGCTTTTGCGACCTCCCCTGGGTTTGTTAGGCAGCGCAACTACATTCTTTTGTCGCATTTGCGAATCCTGGGTCGCATTTGTGACTTCTGCAGCTGAACAAAATAGTGAGATTTCGAACTTAGTCTCATTTTATTATATTTTGGAATCCTAGACTCGATGGGAGGCGATTTTAGGAGGAGAATTTCATACAAAACTATTGGGTAAGTGATTTTCATCATTTTTTGATTATATAACATGATTTACTTATGATATTTAACATCTAATCCATGGAATTTGAAGAGCATTTTTGAAATTTTATTATTATGACTTGAGAGCCGAATTGGACTCGAATTTGAAAATAAAACATATGTATGGACTTGTGGGTTTATGGATAGTCGAGATCTATCCTTCGACTCGGGCTTTGACCGGCCGAGCTGGGAGTTGAATTTTGTTGACTTTTGGAGAATTATGTAAAGGTCTTAACTTTATTAATCAAAATTGGATTCTCTTGCATTGTTTGATATTATTAAGTCATTTTGGCTAGATTTGAGCCGTGTAGAGGTAAATTTTAAAGAAAAGGCTATTTTTGAGTATTGATTTGGCCTAATTGATGTAAGTATCTTGCCTAACTTTATGTAGGGGAAATTCCCCTTAGGATTTGGGCTAATTGCATTCATTGTATTATGTAAAAGATGTGTACGTGAGGTGACGAGTGTGTACACAGACTTATATATGGTAATTGACCGGATTGGACTCTTAGGCTATTAATATGCCTTGAATTGAAGTTGTTGTTACATGGAACACATTTCATTGTTGAGTTATTTCCATTTCAATATGTTCTTGTAGTAATTCTTGTATATATTGTTGTTGCCGCGGGCTATATATTGTTGTGATATTGGTATTGTTGTTCGAAAAATGTTGTCGTATATGTGCACGTGTGATACTAGTTTATTGTTGTGTTGTAATTGAGATGCGCATGTGGCGGCATAAAGATGGTGTGAATTGATGCGCATGCAGAGAGATAAGGGGGCTTATGCGCGTTTTGCAAGTAAGGAGAAATACATCATTTTGAAATACACCTGACGAGATAAGGGAGCTTATGCGCATGAAGATATTTCGATTTTTTTTAAAATGTGAAGCTCACGCGGTGTCATAATTATGATTTGTATTTTGTGACCCATAATTTGTGATTATGAGATGTGGTACCTCAGGTTGATTTTTGTTGTAAACCTTGTTTTGAAATGGCTTGATGACTTGTACTATCATTATTTCCCTTGATTGATTTCACTTTCATTTAACTGTGTTTTGGTTAATTTATTGTGTTATCATATGTTTAACCTTTATTTCAATTTAATGATTTTGTTTTTCTATTATTAGCTTTATATTGATATCCTGCACAACTTTTATATCTAGTGAGTCTCTTAACTTGAACCTCGTCATTACTCCAGCGAGGTTAGTCTTGATTCTTACTGAGTATGGATTGTGGTGTACTCATTCTACGATTTTTCACATTTTAGTGTAGATCCTGGTACCTCTGAGCATGCCAGCCGTTAGTGAGCTGATTTCGAGATTGCCGTGGATACTTCAAGGTATACCTGCTATTCCGCTTGCAGGCCTTAGAGTCACCTTCTGCTGATTTTTTTCTTGCTATTGTTTATCGTATTTCCAAACCTTATGGCATTTTGAGATTTCGTATGTACCCTTTGTAGAGAATATGACTCGGTAGCACCGATTTTGGGATTTATATGACTTTATTTCCGCTTTGTTATGTTAAAGCACTTTTTAGCTTTCATTATTGTTTAAGTTGGTGTTTGAATCTGTTCATATTGATATGTGATAGGCACCTAGTCCTATAAACTAGGTGCCAACACGATCCTAAAGGTGGTATTTTGGGGTCGTGATAAATTGGCATCAAAGCTCTAGGTTCACAGGTTCTACAAGTCATAAGCAAGTTAAGTAGAGTCTTGCAGATCGGTACAAAAATATATTTACTTATCTTCGAGAGGATACAAAAATAGTAGAAAGTTTCACTTCTTTCATTCCTTATTGTGCGGATTTATTGATCTCGATATCTAAAGGTTTTGTCTTTCTATTCTCTCACAGATAGCGAAGACACTCACTTTAGTTACTGACAATGATGACCCTGGTGCCAGTGCTGCTAGAGGCTGAGGCCGAGTTGGAGCACATGATGTATCTAGGGGCCGTGCTAAGGCCACGACTAAGGAGCCACCAGTAGCTCCTATTGGGGAGTAAGCACTCGAGGCGCCTGTTACTACCACTGGACTTCAGAAGACCTTAGCGCATGTTTAAGCATTTTTGGTACTTTGGCTCAGGTGGGATTGATCCTAGTTGCACCAACTACTTTCAGGACAGGGGAGGAGCTCAGACTCCCGCCAACCATACTCTACCATGTTGATCAGGCTTTGAGTGTTATGCCGATAAAGCCCGTGATCGCGGTTCAGCCTGGGTCAGGGCAGTGGCGTCAGAGGAGGAATAGGAAAGCTTAACAGGTTCAAGAAGTATGTTCCTCCTACTTTCACTGGCGCACCTTTTGAGGGTTCCAGGGTTTTCTAGACCAATGTCACTATATTCTACACACTATGGGCATATTGGAGGTGAGCGGGGTCGAACTCACTACTTTCCAGCTGACGGGGTCGGCATACAGATGGTGGCAGGCTTATGAGGAGAGTAGGCCAGTTGGCGCAGTGCCACTTACTTGGGCTCAGTTTGCTGATCTATTTTCTAGGGAGTTCCTTCGATAAACCCTCAGGGATTCCTTGCGCATAGAGTTCGAGAAGTTGCTGCAGAGGACTTTGACGATGTTCGAGTATGCCACAAGGTTTAGTGAGTTATCCCATCATATACCTTCTTTGGTTTCTACGGTTAGAGAGACAATTCATAGATTTTTCGAGGGGCTCAGTCATGGTCTCAACTTAGGGATGGAACAAGAGTTGGAGACTGATAGTCCATTCCAGCAGGTTGTGGAGATCACTAGGAGGCTGGAGCGTATCCACGACCAGGAGAGAGGGGATAGAAAGGCTAAGAGGCCTCGAGATTTTGGAGGATTAGTGGTTCCAGCTCTACAATTTCAGCTCATTATGGCAGAATTTATGTTAGTTGATAGGTTCAGTCAACACTTCAGGTTACTCACAGTGCTCCATATATTCAAGGACCTCAGAGTACTCTTTTTGTACAGCCATCTTCCAGTGCACCTCCTGCACGGGGTGACTATATCGGTTATTTTGGTCGTCTGGATCAGAATCAGTTCCATCAGCCACGCCCACAGAGGGGTTTTTTTCGAGTGTGGTGATACTAGGCATATGATGAGGGACTGCCCTAGACTTAGGAGGGGTGGACCTCCACAGGCTATACATGCTATGATTACTTCTCCAGTTTCCGCTCTACCTACACAGCCAACTAGGGATGGAGGTAGATGGGTAGAGGTTGTCCTAAAGGAGGAGGTCAGACATGTTGCTATGCTTTTCCGTGTAGGAATAAGGTTTTCGCATAAGATGTTCTCATCACATGTATTGATCCAATTTGTTATAGGGATGCATCAATTTTATTTGATTCGGGTTCCACTTATTCGTGTGTGTCATCTTATTTTGCTTCATATTTGGATACGTCTCGTGATTCTTTGAGTATCACTGTTTATGTGTCTATGCCTATTAGGGATTTTATCATGGTAGGCCACATCTATCGGTCGTGTTTGGTCTCTATCAGGGGTTATAAGACTAGGTTGACCTTCTGTTGCTCAATATGGTGGACTTTGATGTGAATTTGGGCATGGATTGGTTGTCACCCTATCATGCAATTTTTGATTGTCACGCTAGGACCATGACACTGAATGTGCTGAGGTTGTTGAGGTTCGAGTGGGGAGGTTCATTTGGTCATGTTCCTAGTAGGTGATGAGATATGTCTGATGATACTCCTACCGTTGATTCAATTATGATACTGAGATAGTTTCCATACGTGTTTCCAGCAGAACTACCGGGCATGCCACCCGATAGAGATATTTATTTGGGTATTGACTTGGTGCCGAGCACTCAGCCTATCTTTTTCTTCCGTATCACATGGCACCAGGGAGTTGAAGCAATTAAGGAACAACTTCAGGACTTTCTTGATAAGGGTTTCATCAGACGGAGTTTCTCGCCTTGGGGGTGCTCCATTTCTATTTGTGAAGAAGAAAGACAACTCTATGAGGATGTGTATTGACTATAGTCAGCTGAACAAGGTTACAGTCAAGAACAAGGACCCACTACCGCGTATTGATGATTTGTTCGATCAACTTAAGTGTGCTAAGGTATTCTCGAAGATTTAATTGAGATTGGGGTACCATCAACTGAAGATTTGGGCTTCAGATATTCCGAAGATGGTTTTCAGGACCCGCTTGGTCACTATAAGTTTTTGGTGATATCTTTTGGGTTGACCAATGCTCCAGCAACTTTCATGCACTTGATGATCATCGTGTTCCATCCATATCTTTATTCCTTCTTCATCGTGTTCATTGACGATATATTGGTGTCTTCTCGTAGCTGGGAGGATCATAAGCAACACTTGAGGATCGTGCTCCAAACTTTGAGGGAGAAGAAGCGATATGCTAAATTCTCTAAGTGTGAGTTTTATCTTGATTCGTTGGCATTCTTGGGCCACGTGGTGTCCAGTGAGGGGATTAAGGTGGATCTAAAGAAGATTGAGTCAGTTAAGAGTTGGCCCAGGCCTTCTACCGCTACTGAGATCCGGAGTTTTCTAGGCTTGACATTTTCATCCATCGTAGCTCCTTTGACTAGAGTGACCCAGAAGGGTGCCCCTTCGGTTGGTCTGATGAGTGTGAGGAGAGCTTTAAGAAGCTCAAGACCACCTTGACTACAACTCCAGCTCTGATTTTGCCTTCATCATCGGGTTCTTATACAGTCTATTTGATGATTCAAGGATTGGCATTGGGTTCGTGTTGATGTAGAAGGGTAGAGTGACTGCTTATGCTTCACATCAGTTGAAGCCCCATGAGAAGAAATACCTAGTGCACGATTTGGAGTTGGAAGCCATTGTTCACATGCTGAATATTTGGAGTCACTATCTGTACAACGTGTCATGTTAAATGTTCACGGATCACAGGAGTCTACAACACTTGTTCAAGCAAAAAGATTTGAAATTCAGGCAACAGAGGTGGTTAGAGATACTAAAGGACTATGATATCACCATCCTTTATAATCCAAGGAAGGAAAATATGGTGGTCGATACTTTGAATAGGAAGGATGAGAGCATGGGTAGTCTTGCTTTCCAGTTGGGGAGAGATCGTTAGCTTTGGATGTTCCGGCTTTGGCCAACAGGTTCATGATATTGGTCGTTTAGGAGCCTACCAGGGTTTTAATTGCGTGGTTTCACGGTATTACTTGTTTGAGAGCATCAAGGCGCGTCGTGATGATTATCCCACTTGTTTGCCCTTAAGGACACAGTGCAACACGGTGATACCAGGGAGGTGACTATTGGTGATGATGGGGTGTTGAGGCTTAAGGGCTGGATTTGTATGCCGAATGTTGATAGGTTTCGGGAGTTGACAGGCCCATAGTTCGCGGTATTCCATTCATCCTGTGCCACGAAGATGTACACTTGTCAACACTATTTGTGGAGGCAGATGAAGAAGGATATTGTTGAGTATGTTACTCAGTGTTTGAACTATCAGCATATGAAGTACGAGCATCATAGACCGGGTGGTTTGCTTTAGAGGCTTGATATTCCGGAGTGGAAGTGGGAGCGTATCACTATAGATTTTTTAGTTGGACATCCACAGACCTTGAGGAGATTCAACATTGTGTGGGTTATTTTGGACATACTGACCAATTTTGCTTACTTTATTCCAGTCATGACTACCTACTCTTCAGAGCAGCTAGCTCGGATTTATCTTTGTGAGATTGTTTGTCTTCATGGTATGCCGATGTCTTTTATATTAGATCGAGGCATGCAGTCCACATCGCATTTTTAAAGAGCTAGGTAAGTGGGGATTTTGACTATTTATTAGCGCCTTTAGCTTTTGTTTTAGTCAAAAAGCATTTAATTGTGTTCCCGAAAACTAATGAAATGTGCTTAATTGCAGGAATATTGGAAGATGAACTCCTGAGATGAAATCCAACTCAAAAAGGAGTAATCTGAACTCAAGGACATAAAAGGCACAAAAGCTCAGAAGTGCGGACTGCATAATATCATCTGCAGCCGCAGGTTATGAAGGAAAAACCATCAGAGTCTGGTGAAAAGTGTGGTCCGCACATGAATGTGCGGCCGCAAAAGCTGGGCCAGGAGCAAAGCTCAAAGAAAATTCATTCAAATTCTCCTAGAAGTGCCGACCGCACTAGAATTGTACGACCGCAGAAGAAGAGCTACGCGGCCACAAGATTAAAAGCGTGGACCACATAAGAGCAAGGTGCGGCTGCACATCTAAAAATACGGACCGCAAAAAGTGTGCATTGCAGCCGCAGTTCAGGATTATGCGGCCATAGACTTCAATTATGTCAAGTTGAAGAAAAGTGCGTACCGCAAATGGAATTTTGCGGCCTTTTGACATCAACTGCTACAGTAGTCGTTTCCTTTTACTCTTTTTAGTAGTTTTTTATATTTTGAGCTATTTGAACATATATTTTATCATTTTAATTAGCAATATGAGTTTAATTATCATTTTGTCTTCTATTTCTTCCATTTCAAGCATGAGTAGCTAGATTTGCACTTGGGTTGTGACCTAACCCCAGTGTGCAAACTTAATGGGTATTTAATTTAATGCTTGTTTATGGTTGGGTGTTTATTATTTAGCCTCGTTCTTGCTTTTAATAATGGAATTAATGGCTGCAAAAATTAATTCATGCCTATTTGACTTGGTCTCTACTTGAGAAAGAGAGACTTAGGCTAGGAAAACTTGGCTAACAAGAAATTGGGTCAATCGAGAGATTGATAAGCCCAATTAAAGGGTTGAACCTAGAGATAGTAATAACCCGACTTGAGATTTTATCAACTGTTTTGTTCAATACCTATTTTGACTTGAGAAAGCCAAGTTGGGCAATTTCACTCTTTGATCGAAAGGTATTGAGTGGGTAATTGAGTGTTGATAGCTATGATACACCCCGACCAATAAAACAAGCTTTAAAGTCTATATCCCATTAGGCAAACACCAAGGTGAGGGTCACAACCCTAGGATTTTTATAATATTTGAAAAACAACAAAAACAATTTCCTAGTTTTATTTCTCAACTTTCAATCGTAGTTTAAATTAGAATTTAAAACAACCAAATTTCATGGAAGAGTAAATTTAGATATTCAAATTCACACGTTACGATATATACTACTAACTCCCACACATATAGCTCCCTGCGGAATTCGACCCCGACTCTTGTTGGGTACTATTATTATTGCATTGACTGTTTTCTTAACATCGAATTGAGGTGTGAAATTGGACGAGATCAATACTTGGCGTCGTTGTCGGGGAGCTAAAAATGCTGTTAGCTATATATTTAGGTGTGTCTTTGGGAATATCTTCTTTTCCTTCCGTGTTACTAACGTGTGAGTTATTGTAGGTGCAATCATGTCAAACAAAGAGCTCGGAAACATAGTTTTGAGGGATGTGGACTTTGAGGATGATCAAATGGATGAGGTCCCTCTTGAACCTCAAGCCAATTGGCGCCTCAACACAATGTAACCGCTCCACCCCCACCTCCACCCGAGCGGCTCCACACCGAGTGTTGCCGAATGAAGGGTATGCAAGTGCTATACTCCCTCCCCGTATTAGGGAGGGTAACTTTCAAATAACCAATGTGACACTCACTTTTCTCGAGCAACGAGGGTTCTTCACTGGTGCACTGGGTCAAAATGCATATAAGCACTTGAAGGGATTCGTAGATACGTGTTAGGGGAGCAAACAAACAAATGTCTCCGAGGATGCTTTGAGGATAAGGATTTTTCCTTTCTCTCTACGGGGGAAATCTTTAGATTGGTTGGAGAGTTTGCCAAATCATTCCATTCGTACTTGGGATGAACTAGCGGAGAAATTTATTTCAAAGTACTTCTCTCCCGGGCACATGGTTATTCTTCGGGATGAAATTCTAGCATTCAAGCAAGATCCCAATGAACCATTACACAAGATATGGGAAAATATAGGACAATGGTGAAAGAGTGCCCCAACAAGGATATGACAGAGAACATGATTCAACAAACTTTCTATCGGTGGATCAATACAATCAACCAACCAATGTGTAGTGAATCAACTTGCTGGTGGGAACTTCATGATTACGCCTTATGCGGAGGCGTGTGATATTTTTGGATAATATGGCGGATACTTCATCGGCATGGAAATCTAGAGCTAATGTTCTACATCCAAATGTGATTCTTCTTCACAAAGAGTTGCATGACCATGGACAAGCCATAGCCGAGTTGACAACCATCATGAACCAATTGGATAAGGCTCAACTTCAACAAGTGAAAAATCCGAGCCAAATCAATGCAATGGAGGGAGTCAATATGATGGTGAACAAGAGAAGAACAAGAAGTCCACAAGTGCAACAAAGAGTGGACAATTTTGTGCAAGATGATACTGGATTTAATCAATATGATTCCTATAAGTCAAGATCCCTTCTGCCTTTGCACTCGAGGGCCAATCTCCGTCCAGCCCGAGGAAACCTTTGCACGCCTCCGTTACCTTTTGGGAGGCCTACGTCAAGTGAAATCCAATCCACGAAATAATTTGATCTATGGAAAACATCATTGTGGTAAAGGTCGTAATGCCAGAGGAATCATGATAAAAAAGAAGAGGTCCAATATGTGAACAACTTTCAAGGGCAAATAAACAACTTTCAAGGCCCAAGACAACAAAAATGGAGATCTTCAAATAACCAGGGCAATTGGAATTCTCCCAATTAAGGTAATTGGAGTGGTGGAAACAATCAAGGCAATTGGAATAACATTAATAACCCAGGAAATTGAGGAGCCAAAAATCAAGGCGAGTGGAATAACAATCAAGGAAATCAGGGGTCGGGTTTTCAAAGGCCCCTGATGTATCAACAACCGAGCAACCCAAATCCTTATCCTTCCCATGGTCCTAGTTCTTCCAATAGTGTAATGGGCCGTATTGAGAACATTTTCAAGAAAATGATGGAGAAGAATGTTGATTCCAATGCCCAACTTGCTTCATACAACACATCGATCCGCAACATAGAAGTGCAAATGGGGCAAATCTCTCAAGCTTTAAATTCTCGTCCTAAAGGGGCACTACCAAGTGACACGGTGGTGAACCCAAAGGGTGGGAACAATATGGGGCATGCCATGGCCGTTACTACAAGAATTGGAAGAGGTGGGAATGCAACCATCTCAAGTCAAAAGCAATTTGTGGATGATGAGAAAGTGGTAGAAGAAGAGGAGATCCCAGACATTATGGTGCAAGCAAATGATGAAGTGCGGATTTATCTTGATGACACGCTAGAAGAGGCTCAAGAGGAAGTGAACCTGTCTAGGGATCATGTGATTGACGTACCGGAACCGGTAGTGCAAAAGGCTAAAGCACCATTGCCTAAGCCACATCCTCCATATCCTCAAAGGCTCGCCAAGAAAAATGGGGAGATTCAATTCAAAAAATTTATTGACATGATAAAGAGTCTCTCGATAAATGTGCCATTAGTTGAATCCTTGGAGAAAATGACCGATTATGCAATGTTTATGAATGACTTGCTGACAAAGAAGCGATCGATGAACTTTGAAACTATCAAAGTGATTCATCAAGTGAGTGCAGTTGTGCATTTGATGGCTACTAAATTGGAAGATCTCGGTGCTTTCACAATCCCTTATACCATTTGAGTTTGCTAAAGCTCTTTGTGATTTTGGGCGAGTATCAATTTGATTCCCTATTTGGTTTTCAAGACCTTGGGAATTGGGCAACCAAGACCCACATCTATGATATTACAAATGGTCGATCGTACAATGAAGAGACCGTTGAGGGTGATTCAAGATGTATTGGTTCGTGTTGACAAGTTCATTCTCCCAGCGGATTTTGTTATTCTTGATTGTGAAGTGGACTATAAGGTGCCGATTATTCTTGGTAGACCTTTCCTTGCTACGGGGAAGGCTCTTGTTGATGTGGAAGCCGAAGAACTTACTTTCTGAGTGGGTGATGAAAAGGTAGTGTTCCACGTGTGCTAATCTATGAGGCAAATGAATAGAAATGAAGTTTGTTATTTCGTGGACTTGGTGACCAATGTGATTATTAATGATACAAGTGCCACGATTTATGTGGGTGATATGCTGAAGGCCGTCTTGCTCAATTTTGATGATGACGAGATGGATGGCTTCACGGAATGTGTTAATTCTTTGCAAGGAATGGGTTCGTACAACCATGCACCCTGAAAACTTCCCTTGGATAGTGAGAATAGGAAAACTCCTCCTACACAACCTTCAATTTAAGAGCCTCCTATTTTGGAGTTGAAGCCATTGCCTCCACATCTCAGTATGAATTCCCTGGCCCTTGTTCTATACCAGTTATTCTTTCCTCTTGTTTGACTAAGTGCAGATTGACTCTACATTGTTTGTGCTCCACAAGAGGAAAAAAGCTATTGGGTGGACTTTGGCGGATATTCGAGGAATAAACCCCATATTTTTCATGCATAAGATTAACTTGGAGGAATATGCCAAACCCTCCATTGAACATCAAAGGAGACTCAATGAAGCCATGCAAGAAGTGGTAAAAAAGGAGATTATCAAATGGTTGGATGTGGGGGTGGTCTACCCTATTTTCGACAGTTCGTGAACTTCTCTGGTGTAAAGTGTCCGAAGAAGGAGGCATAACAATGGTCACCAATGACAAGAACGAGTTGATTCCCACAAGAATGGTGACCGGGTGGAGAGTGTGTATGGACTATCAGAAGCTAAACAAATTCACGAGGAAAGACCATTTTCCACTTCCCTTCCTTGACCAAATGCTTGATAGGTTGGCCGACTGTGATTTCTATTGATTTCTAGATGGATATTTGGGCTACAAACAAATCCTTATTGCCCCAGAAGATAAAGAGAAAACAACTTTCACTTGCCCCCATAGCATTTTATCTTTCAAGAGAATGCCATTTGGCTTATGCAATGCACCGACAACTTTTCAGCGGTGTATGATGGAGATATTTACGGATATAGTAGAGGACTACCTTGAATTATTCATGGATGACTTTTCGGTAATCGGGTATTCCTTTGATGATTTCTTGGAAATTTTGGATAAAGTATTGGCAAGGTTTGAAGAAACAAACTTGGTGCTGAATTGGGAGAAATGTCATTTCATGGTAGAGGAAGGCATTGTCCTTGGCCACAAGATTTCAAATAAGGGCATAGAGGTCGGCAATGCAAAGATAGAGGTGATTTCTAAACTTCCACCTCCAACCTTAGTGAAAGTCATGTGAAGTTTTTTGGGTCACGCAAGGTTCTACCGGCGCTTCATAAAGGATTTTTCTAAAGGTGTGAACCCATTGTGCAAGATTTTAGAGAAAGATGCTATATTTCACTTCAATTAAGATTGCATGGGAGCCTTTTAATTTATAAAGTTCAAGTTGACAACCACTCCCATTATCATCGCTCCTAATTGGAGTATTCCTTTTGAGCTCATGTGCGATGCTAGTGATGTAGCGGTTGGAGCATTTTTGGGGTAACGTATCAACAAGATCTTTCAGCAGGTCTACTATGCTAGTAAGACCATGAATGATTGCCAAGTCAATTACACCGTTACAGAGAAAGAGCTCCTTGCCGTTGCATTTGCAATTGAGAAGTTTCGCCTGTACTTGATGGGGTGGAAAGATTATTGTTCATACGGATCATGCAACATTTTGCTATCTTATGAGAAAGAAAGATTCAAAAGCTAGGTGGATGAGATGAGTGCTGTTTTTGTAAGAGTTTTAAAGTGAAATCCAAGATCGAAAAGGGAGTGAAAATAAAGTGGTGGACCTTTTGTCTCATTTGGTGGAGGAGGGGAGTCCACATGCTGGCCTTGAAATCAATGAATCCTTCCCCGACGAGCAACTATGGCTATTTTAATGAAGGAGGTGCCATGGTTCGCCAATCTAGCAAACTTGCTTGTGTATGGAATCATCCCGCATGAGTTCTTTTCAAATCAAAGGAAGAAGCTCAAACGGGATTGTCAAGATTATTATTGGGTCGAGCCATACCTTTTTTGGATTTGCACGGATGGGGTAATTAGAAGATGTGTACCGGACGAAGAGCAAAATGTTATTCTTGATACTTGCCATTCTTCGCCTTATGGTGATCACCATGGCGGAGCAAGAACGTCAGCCAACATGCTAAGTTGCGATTTTTATTGGCTCACTCTCTACAAGGATGCAAGTGATATGGTGAAAATATGTGATGAATGCCAACGAGTCGGTGGAATCTCGAAGAAGAACAAAATGCATCTCTCTACCATTTTGGAGATTGATATCTTTGATGTGTAGGATATTGATTTCATAGGTCCTTTTGTGAGTTCTTGTAAAAACACCTACATCTTGGTCGTGGTTGATGATATGTCTAAATGGTTTGAGTCCGTTGCTCTACCCAACAATGAAGCGAGAAGTGTGGGGGCGTTCTTGAAGAAGAATATTTTCACAAGATTTGGTACTCCGCGGGCTATCATAAGCGATGGGGGTCGCATTTTTGCAACAAGGATTTTGACACTTTGCTTAGAAAGTATGATGTCACTCATAAATTTACGACTCCCTATCATCCACAAGCTAACGGTCAAGTGGAAGTCTCCAATCGGGAGATAAAGAGTATCTTGTCCAAAACAGTGAATGCTAACCAGACGGATTGGTCAAAGAAGCTTGATGAGGCACTATCGGCTTATCAGACTGCTTTCGAAACTCCTTTGGGGATGTCTCCATACCGGTTGGAAAAGCTTGTCATCTTCCAGTGGAACTTGATCACAAATCCATGTGGGATTTAAAGAAATTGAATCTTGATTGGGATGTAGCCGCTAACTTGCGGGTTGCACATTTGAATGAATTGGATGAATTCCGGTACCATGCATATGCAAGTTCGTCCTTGTACAAAGAGAAGCTGAAGTACTTTCATGACAAATACATCCTAAACAAGGAGTTCAAGGTGGGTGATCTTGTGTTTGTTGTTCAACTCACGATTGAAGATGTTTCTCGGAAAGCTGAAATCCAAATGGAGTGGTCCCTTTGAAATTGTGGGTGTGACACCTTTTGGTGCATTGGACTTGAAGAACAAAAATGATGAGGTATTCCGAGTCAATGGTCACCGGGTGAAGCATTATCTGGGAAAGGTTAAAGATGGCCCATGGTGGCAGTTATTCACTTGAAATGATAGTAATCTGCGTCGTGCTGCGATGTTAAATCAGGTACTTCTTGGGAGGCAACCCATGTTTTCTTTTTATTTTTCTTTTCTTCTTTATAGATAGGTGTTATTTTTGTGCTAACTTGATTTGAAGTGTGTTGCAGGGGTGAGTGTACTTTACAGAAACTGTGGTCAGAAAATTAGCTAAGTATGGAAAAGTGCGGACCGCATGTGTATTGTGTGAACCGCACAATTGTGAGTGCTACAGCAGAAGAGAACTGCGGCCGCACAATTGTAGTGCAGATCCCACAAATTGGAAATGGAAAATGCAAACTCTCTAAAGTTTGGTCTGTCAGAGAAATGGCCAAAGTGCGGCCGCACAGCAAAATCTGTAGCCCGCAACAAAAATCTGCTGCCGCACCATAAATTCTGCGGACCGCAGATCAGCAAAGCATTTTGAGTCCTAGGTAACAGAGTGCGGAACTCAGAAGGAATTCTGCGGCCACACTGATTACTCTGTCCCTCTTAGTCAGTCCATCAGTATAAATAGTAACCTTAGGGATCCTGTAAATTTTTTCCTCTCTGAGCACTCAAAACTCTAAAACTTTTAAATCGTCTGTTCAATCATCTTCCATACTCAATCCACATTTGTGATCACTCATCTGCATTACTTCATATCTGGTATGCTTCAATTACTCGTAGAATATTTCATTTCTTAGTTGAATTTACAATTTGTTAGGTAGTTTTAGGCCATTTGTCAATAAAATTCATTTTACTACCATGTGGGGTTTAAACTGTGTTGGGTTAACTGATAATTGCTCTATGGGAATGAGTGATTTTATTTTCATGATTAATTGTTCATGCCATGTCGAATTTGTGCAAAAATTTGGAAACCCTAGAAGTCTGATCAATTATGGTTTGAAATATGCGGCCGCACAAGAAATTGTGCAGTTCGTAGAAGTTGAGATTAGGGTTACTTATCCAAGGCTGATTCTACGGCTGCACTTGAAATTGTGCGGACCACAGAAATCCCGTCGCGACCGTAGAAAAGTGGGCGCGGCCGCCAAACAGCCCAATCTCTGTCGTCATAGAGTTGACATGTTAGTGAGTTTGATGTGCGGCCGCTATGATAAAAGTGCGGACCGCACTTCATATCTGCGGTCGCACTAATAATTGTGCAGACCGCAGATCTAGTTTTGCGGTCGCAAGTTCAAATTATGCTGTTCGCACAGCCCAGTCTGCGACCGCACTTGTAATTGTGAGGACCGCACTTCCCCACCCTGCAAGCATGTTCTACAATATGTGTTTACTGTCTGTTTGCACTTGAATTACAACTTACTGATTCTGTTGCTTGTTACAGAAAATGGTTAGATCTCGAGGCCATGGAGATACGTCAAAGAGGAGGGGTGAACCTTCCAGAGGTCGAGGAAAATGTACTTTACCTCTCACCCTCCAAAAGATAATCACCAAGAAAGCTACAACAGGCCGAGGAAGAAATCCAGATCCCTCCGAATCTAGTTCATATGCCCCATCTCGAGAAGCATCGGAGGGAGACTAAGTTTAAGAGCATCCCGCTGTCCAATCACAGCCAAAGGGAAGGTATAAACTACGCGATGAGCCTTCCTCCTCACATAGCACCTCCGAGGGTTCGAAGATTGCCAGTCAGTCTTTAGAGCCCTCCTCTACACCTATCCCTGAGGCACCTACTATTGATGATATTCTGGATGATGGCCGAGGGGGAGACACCACAGTTGCCGGCCTTGAGAGGTCGAAGATGAAAGAGGTCTGGGAGGACCACTTTGTCAGTCTAGCTGCCTTCACCAGTTTTCGTGGGTGGTGGCCAGTGAGATCGCTCACTATTGAGAGACAGCTCCAACTTAATGATCTTGACAAGTATAATCTAGCAGTATTGAGATAGCTTCAAGAGCGGAAGCAGTGGATGTGTTCATCCAGATTGTTTTGGCACCAAAGAGTATTTGGTCCGGGAGTTCTATGCCAATGTGGCACATATAAAGAAAGGGACCAAAGTGACAAAAGCAAGGAATTGGAAAATGAGATTTGACCAAACACATTGAACAATACTTGGAGGATGTGGAGCATGCACAATACTTGGATAAGCTGGCGATGGGTGATGCAGCTCGCCCATGGCTAGCTGAGATTCTTGCAGCCCCAGGGCCACCACCACCATGGATCACAATAGGGGTTCATATTATGTGTAACACCCTCAACTTCTAGGTGAAGGGATGGCAGACCTTCGTATGCAACAGACTAGACCCATGCCAGAATGAAACCAACCTACCTATTCCACAGGAAGTTCTACTCTCCTCCATTATGGCCAGGTACCCCGATCAATGAGCGTGTCGTGATGTCGGCCAAAATGTCAGTGGTTTCCAGGAAAGATGATACCTCCTACCCGTATCCAAAAACCATCATTGAGTATCTTACAGATGCATGAGTAGAGTCTATAGATTTTGACACGAAGGTTCGGGCGAATAAGCCCTTCTCTTGGTATTCTTTGATGGATGCACACAACCCGAAGAGAAAGGGTCAGCCAACTACTACCGTAGGCCAGTATGATGAGCCAATGGTGGTAGCTGCAGACTCAGTAGATATGCCTTCCACTTCAGTAGAGCCTTCAGCCAGTGCAACTTCTATGCCTCCACCTTCAGCCTCAGTACCTCCCACCTCGGCTTTGAAGCTGGTGCCTATACCCTCTGGTTCACTTTCTGCACTACGAGTCTTCCAGACACTGGCGAGCCTCAACAACTGGATATAGACAGCTACTGCAAAGATGTCTGACATATCCGATCATGTTGCAGCACAGTCAACTATGCCGGCACCCTAGATTCCCCCCACAGTTGAAGAAACCTTGAAGAAGATCCTGGAAAATTAGAACACTACTATGGCCACTCTGGTACATCATGAGTCCGTAATTGAAGAGTTGGCCAAGGAAGTGAAGAAGATGCGGAAGTCACAGGACTCAAAGAAGTCCGTGGATAAGCTCCGACGACAGGTCACCAAGCTAACAACAGCCGGGGATATTCCATTTGACATGCTCATTGACCCGCACCACTCAAACCAGATCCTACAACACCAATTGGCCAGTCTGAGGAGCCAGGCATTATTGCTGACACTACCGAGGCAGTCCGTCAGATGTTCACCAACCTATCCACTCCCGGACATGAGGATGATGAGATCCAATTGGATGAGGCTGAGGTTGGTGCTACTGTTGGGGACACAGAGATGGCCACACTGCCATAGGGAGTTTTCTTCACCTTCACCCTTCTTTTACTCTTATTTTGTTAAGCATTGAGTACAAGGCTTATTTTTATTCGGGGGGGGGGGGGGGGGTGGAGTTTGTTTAACATATTTTGATGATTCTGTATTTTGATAACTATGAGACATTTGGCCTGTAATTAACATATTACTATTTTCTTCGTCTTTATCATTATGTATATATTCTCTCTTATCTCTCATTATGTATATTCATTACGTTTTCAATAGTTTTTGCTTTATAGCTTCTTTATCTTTATGTTTGTTTCCTTTTTGAATTAGTAGCTTCTTTTTTATTTAATAGCTTCTTTTTATGTTTTAATGGTTAATAAGCCTTTGGTTTTCTTAATGCCACGGTTCTTCCCAAAGGTGATTTTTGTGTGAACCGGGTGACTTTTCCCAATGATGGATGGCGTGATAACCTTCTTAAGGGATTGAGTCCGTTTTTGGTGTTTAGGTAATAATAGTAGTAGTAATGAATAAAAAGACCTAATTGGGTCATACTCAAAGAGTCAAACATGCTTCACTTGGTACTAACACACTTAACTACGTGATTATGGTTAAAAATAAGTTTTTTGGAAAGAAATATCTCTAGTTAGTGACCTTTTGACTCTTGTGTTGACTTAGGCAATCATCGAGTGGTTTAATCGAACCATAGTGATTTTTAATCTTGAATATGATCGTTTTGGGCCCTCGACTCTATCTTCTTTAACAATCCAGCCGCGTATGAGGTGAGATGTTTTTATTGCAAGTCTAAGTACCTGTGCGAATGATCTAGAACTTGCCCCGAATGTGTTTCTAGGCAAAATTCTAAGTTTTGTTTGGCTTGAGAAGTGATTGTAGGATATCCTTGATCCACTTGAAGTTTTCCATTGTCCACCAATGTTGTTATCCCTAGTCAACCCATTTGAGCCTAAAACCTTTATCATTTGATAACCATGTTACAAGCCTTTACCCGTTTTGTCGGGACCCTCTCTTGGCACCCGAGCTTTCCTTAACACTCTTGTGAATCAATTGGTTAAAAAATGTAAGTTTGGGGGAGAGATGGGGAACTTGAAAGAGGTATCAAGGCACAAAAAGAGAAAATAAATGAAGAGAAGGAAAGGAAAGAAAAGTAAAGAACAAAAAGAAAAATGCAAAAAGAAAGTGAATAAGTTGAAGAGTTGAAGGGATTCAAAGAAAAGTAATGATGCAAAGCATGGAGAAATCAAAGAGGAAGAAAATGAACGTCATGATCAAGAAAGAGTGATGTTAAGTCTCTCTAGCTCCCCCAAGGAAAAGAAAATGCCTCAATGAGTTGGCAAAGCATAAGCCTAGAAAAAAATGGAGTGCTTAAGGAAAGGTTAACCCGTTCTATCATAGCATATCCAACCATAGTCCAAGAGCCTTCTTTGCATTCCAAAGAATCCCTACGTGATTTCAAGCTGAGTGAGCTTACATTAGTAGCGGTGATCTACATGAGGGGCAAGCCTATGGTACTTAAAGTCGTACTTGCGACATTCTTTTGAGTGAGATGAGTGAACCTTTCGCCAATCTTTGGATTGAGTGCTAAATTCTTAAGTGAGATAGGAAAATGGAGAGTAGAGGAGGAGGATTTTGGGATCCACAATGACCTACATGAAAGATCGAGATTCCTTGATGAATAAATTTAACTCTTGATGCTCAAGTGTCAAATTAGAACTATTTGTGCATGAAAGTTTAACTTGTTTCCTTGTTGATAATTCATAAGTGGTGTGGGTAATTGTTGGTCCTAATTGACGTGTGATTGATTCACCTTTGATTAGATGGAATGGCGCTTAAATTTTGGAGGTGGGAGCTACTTTATTTGATTGAGGACAAGCAAAAACTTAAGTTTGGGGGAGTTGATAAGTGGGTATTTTGACTACTTATTAGCGTCTTTTAGCTTTTATTTTAGTCCAAAAGCGTTTAATTGTGTTCCCAAAAACTAATGAAATATGCTTAATTGAAGAAATATTGGAAGATGAACTCCCTAGATGAAATCCAACTCAAGAAGGAGTAATCTGGACTCAAGGACATAAAAGGCGCAAAATCTCAGAAGTGCAGACCGCAGAATATCATCTGCAGCCATAGGTTATGAAGGAAAAACCATTAGAGTATGGTGCAAAGTGCGATCCGCACATGAATATTGCTGCCACAAAAGCTAGGCCAGGAGCAAAGTTCAGAGAAAATGCATTCAAAGTCTCCCAGAAGTGTGGACCGCACAAGAATTGTGCGGCCGCAGAAGAAGAGCTACGCGACCGCATGATTAAGAGAGTGAACCGCAGAAGAGCAAGCTGTGGCCGCACATGTAAAAATGCAGACTACAGAAAGAGTGCATTGTGGCTGAAGTTCAGAATTATGCAGCCACAGACTTCCAATGGCGCCGCAGAATCTCCCGAAGGGCATTTTGGTCCGAAATTTCTAGCCATGTATAAATAGACGAGTTTCACATTTTAGGTCAACTTTTGACATTAGCTGCTACAGTAGCTGATTCCTTTTACTCTTTTTGTAGTTTTTCATATTTTGAGCTATTTGAACATAGAGTTTATCATTTTAATTAGCAATATGAGTTTAATTATCATGTCTTCGTCTATTTCTTCCATTTCAAGCATGAGTAGCTAGATTTTCACTAGGGCTGTGACCCAACCCTAGTGTTTAAACTTAATGGGTGTTTAATTTAATGCTTGTTTATGATTGTGCGTTTAGTTTAATGCTTGTTTATGGTTGGGTGTATATTATTTAGCCTTGTTATTGATTTTAATTATGGAATTAATGGTTTCAAATATTAGTTCATGCCTATTTGACTTGGTATCTACTTGAGAAAGAGAGACTTAGTTTACAAAAACTTAGCTAACAAGAAATTGGGTCAATTGAGAGTTTGATAACCAATTAAAGGGTTGAACCTAGAGATAGAAACAACTTGACTTGAGCTTTTATCAACCGTCTTGTTCAATATCCATTTGGACTTGAGAAAGCCAAATTGGGCAAAATACTCTCTGATCGAAAGGTATTGAGTGGGTAATTTAGTGTTGATAGCTATAATACACCATGACCAATAAAACAAGCTTTGAATTTTATATCCCATTAGGCAAACACCAAGGTGAAGGTCATAGCCCTAGGCTTTTTATAACATTTGAAAAACAACAAAAATAATCTCCTAGTTTTATTTCTCAACTTGCAATCGTAGTTTAAATTAGACTTTAAAACAACCACATTTTGCGGAAGAGTAAATTTAGATATTCAAATTCACATGCTAAGATATATACTACTAACTCCCACACATAGCTCCCTACGGAATTCGACCCCGAATCTTGTTGGGTATTATTATTGCATCGACCATTTTAATAACCTCGAATTGAGGTGTGAAACTGGACGAGATCAGAGATGTGCAGCGTGATTTAGGCACACAGGTCGAGCTGAGTACGACATTTCACCCTGAAACGGATGGGCAGTACGAGCACATTATTCAGATTTTAAAGGACATGTTATGTACCTATGTTATTGATTTCAGGGTTCATGGGATCAGTTTCTACCACTCGCAGAGTTCGATTACAATAACAACTACCAATCGAGCATCCAGATCCCTCCTTACGAGGCTTTATATGGGAGGCGATGTCGTTCTCCGGTTGGTTGGTTTGAGCTTGGGGAGGCTAGGTTGTTAGGCACTGATTTGGTTCAGGATGCCTTGGAGAAGGTGAAGTTGATTCACAATCGGCTTCATACAACGCAATCCAGAAAGAAGAGTTAAGCTGATCGGAGGGCTCGTGATGTGGCATTCATGGTGGGTGGGAGGGTCCTATTTAGAGTTTTATCCATGAAGGGTGTGATGAGGTTCGGGAAGAAGAGTAAGATGAGCCCTCGATATATTGGCCCTTTTTAGATTCTAGAGAGTGGGTGAGATAGACTATATACTTGCATTGCCACCCAGCTTATCGAGAGTTCACCCGGTATTCCATGTTTCCATGCTCAGGAAGTATTATAGTGATCTGTATTATATGTTAGATTTCATCTCAATGCAATTGAACAAAGATTTGACGTAGCTTGAACAGCCGGTGGCCATTTTGGATAGGCAGGTCCAAATTTTGAGGTCGAAGAAAATTGCGTTGGTGAAGATTCAATGGAAAGGTTAATCGGTTGAGGAGGCGACTTGGGGACTGAGCATGATATTCAGAGCCTTTATCCTCATCTTTTTGGCACTTTAAGTATGTCTCTATACTCTCTTGAGGACGAACATTTGTTTAAGAGGGGAGAATGTAACGACCCGATCGGTCGTTCTGTGTATTTGAGCCCCGTTTCCCTTTTGAAGCTTCATGTATGTGTATTCATGGTTTATGATTTGCGGGTATGGTTGGTTTCATTTCGGGGAGGATTTAGATTGATTTGGATCGATTGGTTCTAAATTTAGAAGCATAAATTTGAAATATTGATCGAGGTTTAACTTTTGTGAGGACGACCCCGACACGCTATTTTGAGGATTCAAATGGGTTCGTATGGTGATTTGTGACTTAGACATATGCCTGGAAGTAGATTAGGTGGTTCCTAGGTTGATTTGGCAAGTTTTACCGCAAGTTGGCCATGAGAAGGTTTAGAAATTTCCTAAGTTTGATCGTAGGTTGACTTTACAACTATCGAGTTCAGTTTTTTTTAGGGACTTAGAATAGGTCTGTTTTTTCATTTGGAACTTTACTACAAAGTTTAGTTTTACTCCGAGTTGGTTTGGTAGGAATCAGACGCTTGATTATGATTTTAGTTATTCTTGAGTTTCATAGAAATTTCATGTGTTTTGGTGTTCGATTCGTGGTTTCGCATGTTATTTTGGTGTTTTCATCGCACGAGCGAATTCGTATGATCTTTCTACACTTGTTTAGATGTTTTATATGGATCCCGGGGGCACGGGTGAGTTTCGGGCGTGTTTTGGATTGGTTTGAACTTGTTTTGGGTTGCTGGTGTGCTGGTGTTGTAATTATCGCAATTGTGAGCACCAACTTCAAAATTGCGATGTTGGTTGGGGGTATCACGTATCGCAATTGCGACACCTTGATCACACTTGCAAAGATTGTTCTTTAGCTAGGCAGGTTGCAATTACGACCAATTAGCCACTTTTGAAGGGGACTGACTTCGTAAATTAGAAGTCAATGTCACATTTCCGACATCCCCTGGGTTTGTTAGGCAGCGCAATTGTGATCCTTTGGTTGCATTTGGGAGTGCTCGCAATTTGCGGACTGTAGGTCGCATTTGCGACTTCTGCAGCTAAACAAAATAATCATTTCGATCTTAGTCTCATTTTATCACATTTTGGAGCCCTAGACTCGGTGGGAGGCGACTTTAGGAGGGGAATTTTGTACAAAACTATTGGGTAAGTGATTCTGATCAATTTTTTTTATTATATAACATAATAATTTATCAGATTTAACATCTAATCCATGGAATTTGAAGAGAATATTTGGGAAATTTTCATTATGTTTTGAAAATAAAAAATTGAAATTTGAGAGTCAAATTAGACTCGGGTTCGAAAATAAAACACAAATATGGACTCGTGGGGTTATGGGTAGTCGAGATCTACCCTTCGAATCGGATTTTGAGTGGGCGGGCCCGGAGTTGGCCTTTGTTGCCTTTTGGAAATTGTGTAAATATCTTAACTTTATTAATCAAAATTGGATTCTCTTGTATTGTTTGATATTATTAAGTCGTTTTGGGTTAGGTTTGAGCTGTATGGAGGTGAATTTTAAAGGAGAAGCTATTTTTGAGTGTTGATTTGGCCTAATCGGGGTAAGTATCTTGCCTAACTTCGTGTGGAGGAATTTTCCCTTAGGATTTGGGTAATTACCTTAATTGTATTACGTGAAAAATGTGTACATGAGGTGACGAGTGTGTACACGGACTTATGTATAGTAATTTACCGGATTAGACTCTTAAGCTATTAATATGCCTTGAGTGAAAGTTGTTGTTACATGGAACACATTTCATTGTTGAGTTATTTTCGTTTCATTATGTTGTTGTTGTAATTCTTTGTTAAGCGGTGGGCTATCTATTGTTGTGATATTAGTATTGTTATTGGGGAAATATTGTGGTATATGTGCACGTGTGGTACGAGTTGATTGTTGTGTTGTGATTAAGATACGCATGCGGTGGCATAAGGGTAATGTGAATTGATGCGAATGCAGCGTGATAAGGGGGCTCATGCGTGTGTTGCTAGTAAGCGAAAATACTTCATTTTGAAGCACAAGCAGATTCAGGTACCTCTGAGTGTTCCGGCAGTTAGTAAGCTAGTTCTGTTGAATCTTGTCTTGCTATTGTTTATTGTATTTCCAAACAGTAAGGTATTTTGAGATTTTGTTTGTACTCTTGTGACGATCCGACAGTTCGTTTTGAGTATCTGCACTTCGCTCGTTATTTTGAGGGCTCGAGTAAGTCTGTATTATGTTATGGGACTTGTTGGTATGTTTAGATGTGGTCCCGAGGGGCTTGGGTAAGTTTCGAATAGGTGTGGGTTCTGTTGAGTTCGTTTTTCATGTTTCGACATTGTTTTTCAAGCATAAATGATATCATATTGAACAAATGAGTTCTGATTTCTGTTTTGAACGAAGCATTAGGTCTGTATCGTAATTACGGACCTGTAGCTAGAATGGTTAAATTTGGACATCGTATGAGGATTTTATGGTCATTTTACTAAAAATTGGGTTGCCAGATTTTTCAGATTAATTACGAAATTGCCACTGATTTCGTATTTAAAAATCTGCACTATTTTCAATTGTTGAAACTAACATATCTCCTTTAATATAAGGTCAAATTGAGTGATTCAAGAGCCTAACTTGAATAGAATTTCACAGGGAATCCATTGGAAGCATAAAAAGTGAGTTTCGAGATCATTTGGCATGAGAAACGAGGCAGAATAGCTGATAGAAAAAAAAATATAAATAAGGGTTTTTTCAGTTGATCATATTTTGAGTTGGGAAGCTCGAATTTGGGCGATTTTGGAGGCGATTTTAACCATATGGATTGGGGTAATTGTTCTCTACTCAGTTTTGGTTATATTTCATGAATCCATATTCAATTTTGGAATCTGGTTGATGATTTCAAAGTGAAATTTGAGGGTTTTTGCCTAAAGTTTTATAAAGTGAGTTTTTAAGTTTTAAACATCGATTCAGAGTCGGATTTGAGTGAAATTTATTATGGGTGGACTCATAATTGAATGGATTGTCGAATTTTGTGTGTTTTGTCGGGTTCCGAGGTGCGGGCCCGGGTTGGGCTTTTTGGCCGATTTTGGGCCTTTGATTAAAGATTCGACCTTTTTCAATTGGGATTCGTTCCTTTAGCATTATTTGATGTATTTTAGTTGTTTTTGGTTAGTTCCGAGCCGTTCGGAGGTTGGAACGCACGAGATGGAATTTTTGTACCATCGCTTGGCTTGCTCGGTATTGTAATTGACTTGTTCGAGGTAAGTGTTTTGCCTAACTTTGTTGAGGGAATTTTTCCTCCTATTTGTCATTGTTTGCTACATGCAGGGGTAATACATATGTGAGGTGACGAGTGTATATGTATGTGCCAGGGTTAATCATGCTCGGGGGTAGATTATGTTATAATTGTGTCTTGTAGAACTTCATAACCTTCTTGATTCATGCCTCACTTGACTTTTAGATATTAAGAACGTAGTATAAAATGTTAGAGTCTAGACTTAGCCTAATATAGCCTAATCAATGTGATGGAAATTCTTAGGATACATTGATGTGTCTAATTCGATCATCCCTATGCATAATAATTAATACATTGTTACAACCGATTGAGATTCTAGATTCCATACTTATACTGTTGATAATTAAGGGATTTGTAGAAGTACTTGAATTATATGTCCCTTTAGGGTTCATTGAATCATTGTTGGCTTGGAAATCAGTGATTGAGAATTTGTTTGGACACTCTCCTCGATGTTATTTATACTTCCTGCCTTGCTATTTTATTGATATTCATATGCTTGGTAAGGAAGAGTGTAAATCACGAAGGGTAATGCCATGCCATTTTATATTCATTATCACGTGAGGAAGAGTGTAAAGCACGAAGGGTGATGTTGTGCCATTGTTTATATCATTATCATGTGAGGAAGAGTGTAAAGCACGAAGGGTGATGTCGTGCCATTGTTTATATCATTATCATGTGAAGAAGAGCGTAAAGCATGAAGGGTGATGCCGTGCCATTTCATATACATTATCATGTGAGGAAAGAGCGTAATGCATGAAGGGAGATGTCGTGCCATTTCATATACATTATCATGTGAGGAAAGAGCGTAAAGCACGAAGGGTGATGCCGTGCCATTTCATATACATTATCATGTGAGGAAAGAGCGTAAAGCACGAAGGGTGATGCCGTGCCATTTTATTTATATTGTTATGCTTTTATATTGTGAGGTCAAGGCACGAAGGGTGTTTTCGTGCAGATGAGGTTGAGGGACATGCATTATTATGTGACCTCTGTTTTTCCGTGTATACATTTCCGCCTCTACCCTGAGTTGTCATTGTTGCCATTATATATTTTGTGTGATATGTTGTTATTGTCCCGCACTTGACCTCCATCTCAATTGTTGTTGTGTTATCCATGTCTTTTACTTACTTAACTTGCATATGCTATGCCTATTTCCTGCTTTTATAATTATACTCATGTTGTGTCTATTCTATTTCACCTTAGTGTAATCCTTCCACCATGCTAATTCTTCATGTCCTTAATTGTTAACTTGTGAAGATCATGTGTTTACTTCTTGCTTGCTATATTTGTACTTAGGCCTCCATCATGCTAGTTAATTGAAATTATAACCTTTTTTTCCTAATTGTGGTCATTACCTCTGTGCTTTTTGCTTAGTCTCTTGCTGATGTTCTTCTGTACATTCCCATTTATTATTACTGCTTGCATATTCCCTTCCTTGTCATTTCTATTGTCGGTATTTCTATCATTTCGCTGGTACTATTTTACGCATATATGGTGAGGATGAGATAAATACACGAAGGGTGTTGCCGTGCCATTAGATTTGATGTCTTGAGTACTTCTTTCACACTATGAAAGTTTTGAGGTGATTGTTGTGGTTCATGGGCTTTCATTCTAAGGAAAGGGTCGATTAAGATGTTGGAAATTGTTAAATTGTGATTCTTTTCGGTATTCTTTTATTGCTCTGTATAGTCGCATTGTGTGCTCTATTCTATTATTCTGTTGTGTAGTTTTATTGCTATATTACATTATAGTGTTTATTACTGAGCATCTTTTAACTAAAATCCTCGTCACTACTTCGACGAGGTTAGTCAAAATACTTACCAGTACATGGGGTCGATTGTACTGATATTGCACTTCTGCACGCTCTGTGCAGACTATTGGAGTGGAGCTGCTGAAGAAATCAGGGGCTGACCTTAAAGATGTTCGTGTATTCTGGATAGAAGATGCCACTTGTCCTTGGTAGTCTTTAGACATTATTAATCTGTTCATGTAGTTTTCAAACAGAACGTGTATTTATTCACACCAGCTTTGTATATTCTAAGTCTTAGAAGCTCATGAGTCATACTACCAGTTCTTGGGTAAATTTGTAATAGTTCAGATGAATCCTAAGTTAACTTTTGATAGGTTTATTTTATTAATTCGCTTACCTAGCGGGTCAAGTTAGGTGACATCACGACCTGTGATTTTGGGTCGTGACAACTCTCTATAGAGCTTATGATTCGGTAGCACCGATTTTGGGATTTATGTGACTTTTGTATTTTCGCTTTAGTTATGTTAATGCACTTTTCAACTTTCATTATTATTTAAGTTGGTGTTTGATTCTGTTGATCTTGATATGTGATAGGTTTACCTACTCCTAGAAATTAGGCGCCATCACGAACCTAAAGGTGAGATTTTGTGGTCGTGACAGTATGTGGCACTTTATAAGGCTTCCATATTTAACCTCATGTGAAATGAAAAAAAAATGTATTGGAAAAATATTAGCGATGTCACGCTAAGGAAAATATTTAATAGACAAACAAGATGCAATAAGTAATAACAAAAGAAGAGAGAGTATAGGAAAAACTAGTTCGAGGCATGCTATGGATGGAGGGGACTTCAGAGTAGATTTCCATCGTTACCCAGGTACAAATAGCAAAGTGAAATTCTAATCCCAAGATACAATGAACCACTCATCAATTTTTCAATGTGCACTCAAATAGAAGTTCTGAGAAACTCTTAAATTACTCTATTGATAGGAATATAGAATGAACTGATACAAAATTTGGAAAAGAAGTGAAATGATAAAAGCCAAAGAATGCGAAAATTCCTATGATAAATCTCTGCGATGTTGTATCTATAGAGAGCTAGTATATATTTTTCACGAAGAGATGCTTCGTTTTCATAGGATTGAATACATCTTTTCAGATGTATCCTAAAATATTGGATGCATCTTCTCAGAAAAGAGTTACTTCTTACCAAAAGACACATTAAATTTAAATTACTTTTAATAAATTTCAATGCACCCCATCCACGCGTAACATCATTCCCGAATTATTTATTTCTCTCTCTTTCTCTTTATCTCTCTATCTCTGTTCAATTGAACTTATTGAGTGATTGTTCAAGAGTAATTCATTCATTTTCTCTTTAAATCTACTCTGTTGTTTTGGATTTCTTCCTTAAATTTCAAGTTGTATCATCGTTATTAGAGTGGTGACTCCTTGGACTAGTTACAATAGGTTATCATAATACACTAATGGAAGAATTATGCAAGAATGTTGATAGTCTAAAAGGTTTTATTGAGACAGTGTCGAATTCGGTTGCAGAATTGACCAATTCTTTTGAGCCAAAAGTTGCAAGAGCTTTGACCTTTGTTGTGTTTGCGGCAGATGCTAACATCATACAAAGTGTTTTTGTTCGTAAGAAATTGGTACAAAAGATGCAAGGTGTTCCTTTTGATTTTGAAATATTGACAATTAGAGGATGTAACATAGTTTTTGGGATTCAGTGGCTGATTACACTTGGTAATATCATGTGTAACTTTAAGAAGCTTAAAATATAGTTCAGTGTTATGGGACACAAGGTATATATAAGGGTATTCAACCTCCTGCTATGAAGATGATTGCATCATAGAAAATGGAGAAGTTGCTAGCTAATCCTGCTGACCTTTGTATGATTTTAGTAAGGGTGTTTGTGGAGGAAGTCCATGAAGCTGGGGCCAACTTACTTTCTTTGTAAGGAAAGCCTATGGAATTAGAGGATAATGAATAAATGCAAGGGTATTAGACAAATACTTTGATTTGTTTGAGGCTCTCATTGAACTACCTCCTTCCAGAGAACATGATCACAAGATCATCGAAGGTATTTTATCAGTGAATATTAGACCTTACAAGCACCCTGCAATACATAAGAATGAGATTGAGAAAATGGTAGGTGAAATATTGGCTTCTAGGGTATAAAAAATAGCACCAGTCCTATTCGTCTCCCATTGTTATGGTGAAGAATAAAGACGACACATGGAGACTTTGTATGAACTATTGGGAATTGAATAGCTGCATAGTAAAGGGCAAATTCTCCATTCCTATGATTGAGGATTTTTTAGATGAACTACATAGAGCAAAGTACTTTTTCTAAATTAGATTTCAATTCAGTTATCACCAAATCAGAATGTGTGAAGCAGACATTCTGAAAAACTACTTTCAGAACTTATCATGGCCACTATGAATTTTGGTAATGCCTTTTGGATTCTCATTTATAGCCCTACCTGGTTTGACCACTTGAATTATTTAGAAGAAGCTTTTAAAATTCTAAGATCTAATGTGATTTTGTGAAAAAAAGCAAGTATCTTATTAATGCAACTCAAATTGATTATTGGGTTATGTTTTCTCTGAGTAAGGAGTAGTTAAGGTGAAGTTAGTGTTAAATTGGTCTTAGCCAACTACACTTACGGAATTCAGGGGTTTTCTTGGTTTGGAAAGATACTATAGGAGATTTATTAAAGGTTATAGAATCATTAACAGACCTTTATATTGGCCCAAGTGAAGTTTTGTCTTGAAGATTGACAATGGAAGCTTAGGCATGAACCAGGTACATCCCCTGTGGATACAAACACGGGCAGATTTGAGCATAAGGGATGCACGTGAAGGAGATAAACTTAATTTGATATATCTGATATCTTTTGATCGAAAAGGTTGCATAGTTGATAAGGAGAGGGACTCCTTACTCAAAGAGGACACTATCCAAGATAGGGGGAGTTAGAAGTTGAGAACAACTAGAACTCTTCCACCAAGGAAGAGTAGCATTAGAACTCTAGTTGTTTCTTGATTTCCTAACTCTATATATTGCAGGATGTTCTCATTCTACAGGCACTCACAAAAGCAGAAGTTAAACGTGAGTTGAGAGCAAAATAGCAAGGCATTTTGCAAGAAATTCTTGTGTGATTCAAGTGTGCGAACCTGAAGCTACATAAACCAGATAGAAGAACCAGTTCCAAGTGTCTGTCTTTTATTCTAGTTCAATTGTAGTAGGTGGTTTTCAAATTAAACCTTTCATCTTTATTTAGAGGCAATTGTAATAGGTACTCTGAGTATTCAAGTTAGAGTTAACTTGAAGTTGTCGCAACAATTAGAAGATGGTTGCTACAATGGGATTAGTGTTAATCCTTAGGTTTACAAAGTGTTTTAAATACTATTTTGGCTCAGTGATTTAGTTAAGTGTTGGGAAAAATCCTACTGAGTAGTAGGTCGTGAGTTTTTCACTTTTTGAGTCGGGTGTTTTCTACGTAAAAAGTTCTTTACTTTCCGCATTTACTATTTCAACAGTATTAGGTTAATGAACACTTAGAAGAACCAGTTCCTTTTATGATTAGTGCATGAAAAAAATTGGACACCACACTAATCACCCCCTCTTGTGTGGTATTGAAGTTCAAATATCAGTTGGTATCAGAGCAGGTTATCCTTGAAGAGGCTAACACCTTAGGAGTTCATCAAGGTGAGTGCACCACCTAGGAACTGGGAAGGGAAATCTACTGCCAGGCCATCACTCTTCTACGGCCAGTACTACTCCTGGTGGAAAAACAGGATGAGAGATCACATCATAGGAGAGGACTATGAGCTATGGGACATTGTCACCGATGGTCCACTGGCTACACTGAAAAAAAATGTTGAAGGAGTAGACGTGCCAAAAACAAGAGCTGACTGCACTGCTGAGGACTTGAGGAAATGGGAAAAGAATGCTAAAGCCAAGAAATAGCTTATCTGGACTCGATCCAGATGAGTATAGTAGAATCCAAAGTTGTACCACTGCTAAGGAAATTTAGGACACTCTGCAAGCGGCCCATGAAGGAACACCTCAAGTGAAGAGCTCCAGAGGAACTCTACTGTATTCTAAATATGAGAACTTTACCATGAAAGAAGGGGAAAACATTCAAGAGATGTACACAAGGTTCACTACATTGACAGATGAATTAAAGTCTCTTGGAAGGATTATTCCTGAAGAAGACAGAGTTGAGAAGATTTTGAAAGGGCTCTGCCTGTTACTTGAGAGAGCAAAATCACTGCCATTCATGAATCAAAGAACATTTCCACTCTCCCATTGGATGAGTTAATTGGTAATCGTACTACTTATGAACTTAGGAGGCAAACCATAAAGATGGATGTACCTAAGAAGGAAATGAGCTTGGCACTCAGAATCACTGAAGGTTCTGATCTAGAAGATGATGAAATGTCTATGATCACAAAGGACTTCAAGAAGTACCTAAGGAGAGGAAATGGTCCTTCAAGAAGTGAAAGCTACATCAAGCCAAAGGTTCCTGAAAAGAAAACCAATGAAGGATGCTACAAGTGTGGGAAGACTGATCACCACATCAAGAACTGCCCTCTATGGGAAATTGAATGGAAGAAGGAAAGAGTTTAACAAAGGAACAGGTTCAACCCAAGAAAAACAAAGGATCAACCAAGTCTATGGTCGCTGCTTGGGGAGAAAGCTCAGATTAAAGATCAGATGATGATGATGGGGATGAACAAACACTTATGGCTATTGGAGAATCTGATGAGGAAACTGAGGTCCAAGTGAAGGGGAGAAACCAAATATGGTACATGGATAGCGGCTGCTCAAAGCACATGATAGTTAACAAGAACCAGATCCTTTCGCTTGAGGACCTCAAAGGAGGTAATGTCTCCTTTGGAAATAGGAAGAAATGTGAGATCATTGGGGTTGGAAAGGTAGGTAAGACTGATTCTCACCCTATTGAGAGTGTCTATTTGATAGATGGACTAAAGTACCATCTAATAAGTTTATCACAATTGTGTGATAGAGGTAACATATTAGCATTCACATCTACCAAATGTTTTATGATTAATCTTACCACTGACAAGATTGTTTTGCAGGGAAAAAAGTGAATAATATATATGTTGTAGGTCTATCCATGCTTTCAGAAAATGAACTCACTTGATTAAGTGTGTTGGATAATTATCCCCTTATTCGGAACAAGAGACTTGGACATGCCAGTCTGAGTCAACTCAACAAATTAGTCTCCAAGGACCTAGTGATAGTACTGCCTAACATCAAGCTCAAGGAAGATAAAGTTTGTGAGGCTTGTGCAAGGGGAAGCAGGTAAGATCATATTTTAAATGCAAGAAAATGGTAAGCACCACCAGGACGATGAAACTAGTCCATATGGATCTTTGTGGTCCAATGAGAACATTAAGCAGTTGTGATAAGAGATATGTGATGGTGCTTGTTGATGATTATTCTAGGTTTACTTGGAAATTGTTTTTAACATCTAAAGATGAGGCATTTGACATGTTTACTTATTTTTTTAATGATAAAATCTATAGTAAAATACACCAAAATATAGAAAACTTCCAAAAGAGGCAAAGAAAAACGGCTACAGGACTTGCTGATGTCAAAACTTGACCTAATTTTGTGAAACTCGTCTATTTATACAAGGATGGAAATTTTGGACGAAAATTCCCCTTGGGTGATTTTGCGGCCACACAATTCCATGTGCGGTCCATAGAATTTTTCATCTTCTAGGAGCTGGTATTTTGCTGCCGCACAATTTTGAACTGCGGCGGCGAGACAATATTTCTACGGTCCGAATATTTAGCACTGCGGCTGCATGGCATTCTTATGTGGTCCGCAGATTTAGGACTGCAGCCACAAGGCACTCTTCTGCAGTCCACATTAGTATGATTTCGTCCGTAAGACAATCTTTTACGTCCGTGCAATTCCATGGTGCGGTCCACAATTATGTAGAAAGTCTGTTGGATTTTTCTTCGTTGTTTGCGGCTGCAGATGAAATTTTATGGACCACACTTTGTAAGCTTTTGTGCCTTTTGTTGCCTTCTGTTCAGACTACTCCTTTTTGAGTTGGATTTCATCTCTGGAGTCCAACTTCCAAAATTCCTATAATTTTACACATTTCATTAGTTTCAGGAACAAAATTCAATGCTTTTAGACTAAAACAAAAACTAAAAGGAGCTAATAAGTAGTCAAAATCCCCACTTATCAACTCCCCCAAACATAAGTTTTTGGTTGTCCTCAACCAAACAAAATAGTTCCCACCTCCACAAGTTAAAGGCCATTTCAGCCAGTCAAAGGTGAGCCATTCACACATAAGTTGGGACAAACAATTACCCACACTACTTATGTATTATCAACAAAGCGACAAGTTAAAATTTATGCACATATAGTTCTAATGTGACACTTTAGCATCAAGAGTTGACTTTATTCATCATGGAAGCTCGCTCTCTCATGTAGGCCATTATGGATCCCAAACTACTCCTCCTCTAGTCTCTATTTTCCTAGCTCACTTAAGAATTTTAGCACTCAATCCAAAGACTTAAGAAATGGTTCACTCATCTCTCTCAAGAGAATGTCTCAAGTACATCTTCAAGTACGATAGGCTTTTTTCGGGATGTAATGAAGGCTTTTGGATTAGGGTTAGATACACTATGGTTGAATGGGTTGACCTTTTCTTAAGCACTTCATTTTTTATTCTCGGCTCATGCTTTGCAAACTCTTTGAGGCACTTTATTTTCCATGGGGTACTAGAGAGACTTAACATCACTCTTTCTTGATCATGACATTCATTTTCTCCCTCTTTTATTTCTCCATATTTTTGGATCCTTAATTCCCCTTGAATCCCTTCAACTCTTCCAATTATTCACTTTTTCTTTGCATTTTCTTTTCTTGCATTTCTTTCTCATCATTTCTTTTCTATTTTTTGCACCTTGATACCTCTTTCAAGTTCCTCTTCTCTCCCCCAAACTTACATTTTTTAGCCAATTATTTCACAAGAGTGTTAAGAAAATCTCGGGTGCCAAGAGCGGGTCATGAAAAAATAGGTAAAGTCTTGTAACATGGTCATCAAATGAGAAAAGCTCGAGGCTCAAATGGGTTGACTAGGGATAACAACATTGGTAGGAAATGGAAAATTCAAATGGGCCAAGGAAATCCTACAATCACTTCTCAAGCCAAGCAACACTTAAGATTTTGCCTTGAAACATATTCGGGGCAAGTTCTAGACCTTATGCACGAGTACTTGGACTAGAAATAAAGAATCTCACCCCTCATGCAATTGGATTGTTAAAGAGGATAGAGTCGATGGTCCACAACGACCACATTCAAGATTGAAAATCACTATGGTTTGATTAAACCACTCGATGATTGCCTAAGTCAACACTACAAGCACAAAGTCACTAGCTAGAGCTATTTCTTTCAAAAATCTGTTTCTAACCATAAGCACGCAGTTAAGTGTGTTGGTACCAAGTGAAGCATGTTTGACCCTTTGAGCATGAATTAATTTGGTATTTTTATTCATTACTTCTACTATTATTACCTAAACACCAAAAACAGACTCAGTCCCTTAAGAAGGTTGTCACGCCATCCATCGTTGGGAAGAGTCATCCGGTTCACACAAAAACTAAATTTGGAAAGAACCGTGGCATTAAGAAAACCAAAGGCTTATTATCTATTAAAACATAAAAAGAATCTACTAAATTAAGAAGAAGCTATTAATTGAAAAAGAAGTTACTAATTCAAAAAGAATCTACTCACTTAAACACTAACTAATAAGAAAACAAACGTAAAGAAGCTACAACGCAAAAACTATTGAAAGAATGACGAATATACATAATGAGGGAGAATGAGAAGATATATACATAATGAGAGAAGAAAAGAGAGAATATATACAAAATAAGAAAAAAGAAGAAAATACTGTCAAGTTATTACAAACCAATTGTCTCAGAATCATCAAACCATAACAAATAAACTTCACCCCCTCCCGAATAAAAAAAATCATTGTCCCCAATGCTTTACAAAATAAGAGTAAAGGAAGGATAAGAGTCAAGAAAACTCCCTATGGCTCCTTGGCCATTTCTGTGTCCACAGCAACGTCACCGACCTCAGTCTCATCCAGCTGGATCTCATCATCCTCAACTATAGGAGTGATTGTGTTGGTGAACATCTGACGCACTGCCTCGGCGATGTCGGCAGCAAGGTCTGGCTCCTCAGGCTGGCCAGCTGGTGTTGTAGGTGCTATAGGATCTGGGTCTGGATGGTGTGGGTCAATCAACATGTCAAAGGGAATCTCTATGACTGCAGCAAGCTTGGTAACCTGTCTCTAGAGCTTGTCCAATGACTTCTTGGAGGCCTAGGACTTTCTCATCTTCTTTACTTCTTTGCCCAGCTCTTCGATCACTGACCCATTTTGCAACAATGTAGCCATGATTGTGTTTTGGTTCTCCAGGAATTTCTTCAATGTTTATTCCAATGATGGGGGCATCTGAAGTGCCGGAATAGAGGAATGTGTTGCAACAATACTGGATATGTCAGCAACTTTTCAGTGCTGCATCCAGTTGTTGAGGCTTGCGAATGTCTAGGAGACTCGTAGCGCAGAGAGTAGAGTAGTAGGCATCGACACCGACTTCAAAGCCGAGATGGAACCTGTAATAGGGACTGCTGTAGGAACTAAAGATGGCGGTGGAGGCATAGCTGCAACACTAGATGAAGGCTTGGTCGAGGTGGATGGAATGTCAACTGCCTCTGCAGCTACAACCGATGGCTCATCAGACTGGCATGTAGTGGTAGACGACTGACCCTTTCTCATAGGGTTGTGTGCATCCATCAACGAGTACCATGAGAAGGGATTCTTTTCCTGAAACTTTGTATCAATCTCCCTCGGCTCTACCCTCGCATCCATGAGATACTCTTTAATAGTGTTGGGAAACGGGTAGGATGTGTCAGCTTGCTGGGCGACCACAAGGATATTGGCTGACATCAAGACACCCACATTGATAGGGTACCCGACCATGATGGAGGTAACTAGAATTTCTCGAGGGATCGGAAGATATGTCTCATTCTGGAACAGGTGTAGTCGGCTGCTGATCGATTCCAACCCTACACCACTATAAAGTAGCGAGGAGAGGTCGATGTAGTTTTACTCGATAGGTCGGGATAGATATCCACATGGAGTTAATATTGGTTGGGGGTTGGGTTTCT
Organism: Nicotiana paniculata; assembly: GCA_005239505.1. Taxonomy (NCBI): domain Eukaryota; kingdom Viridiplantae; phylum Streptophyta; class Magnoliopsida; order Solanales; family Solanaceae; genus Nicotiana; species Nicotiana paniculata. Next base: position 79,194 of record ML337599.1, read on the forward strand.
ACCTAATCTAGTTGTGCGTGTTGTTTCTAGTTGCACTTCTTACTATGGTTGGGATTGTTTCTATTCTATTTTTAATGCTATTTAGTGCTAAAAGTAATCTAAGTACAATGTTTTTGTGTCAGTTTTTCAAATGATAAAAATCACTAGGGAAGTGACTTCCGCCTAGGCGAGTATCTAATGGGGTCGAGAGTCTAGGACTAGCCTGTTATGATTGGGGTCGTGATATAACCTTCACACATCAATAACTCTCGGTAGTTTGAGTGACTTTGCCCGATTTGGCTTTCTCATGCCCAAATGGGCGTTCAAGCAATGCAAGTGAAATTGGCTCAAGTCGGGTATTACTATCTCTAGGTTTAACCCTTTAATTGGGGCTATAAATCTCTTGAATCCACCCAATTCCTTGGTAGCCTACTTTACCTAGACTTAGTCCCTTTTTCTCAAGAAGAGCCTAAGTCATAAAGGAATGAATCGGTGTTTGCAACCACCAATTCTATAATTAAAGCTTGAAATAAGATAAATATCACTAACCCATAAAAAATTAAGCCCTAAAACTCAAGACCCATTAAATACCCACACTAGGATGGGGTCACAACACTAGCTATAGGATCTAACTACTCATAATAATGGTAGAAATCAAAGATGGAGATGTAATATAAGCCATAAAATTCAAATACAAGAATAAAACCTAAATATAGAAGCTAACACTACTCTAAAATTACTCAAAACAGTAAAGTGCGGTTGTTCACATGTTCCCTGATACAAAACTTGACCTAAAAATGTCAAAAAGATCTATTTATACACAACTGAAATTTCTGGACAAAAATGCCCCTACGGAGGTTTCGCTGACTGTGTAATAATAGGCGCGTCCGTGCAATAAAAAGCGCGGTCCATGTTTCTTCAAATCTAGGTTTGGGTTGGACTAGGTTTTGCGGATCGCATAAATTTATTCGCGTCCGCGTTAGCTTCAATCGCGGTCGAGTATTTTTGTTTGCGGACCGTGTTCCTCAGTTAAAATCAACCTGCAGGGTCTCTGAACCTCAATCTGCGCTCTCAGCGGAAATCCTTTACGTCCTCCTTAGACCAATACGCGTCCAGCAAAAATGTTTGTACTTAAATGCAACTTCTCTGAACCTCATATCGCGGGCCGCGTGATAGTATCTTCCTCACTGGTGAACCCAACGTGGCCGCGCTTTTCCATTGCGGTCAGCGGTCAAATTCCAGCCTTTGGTTTGTGAAAGTTTGACTCCTTCATGAGATTATTTTGGCTTCTTTGCCTTATTTTTACCAAACCCTACAAGCAAGCACATTAAGTTAGTTTTTGGGAATACCTTTACTCATTTTTAACCCAAAACCTAAGCAAAAGAGAGCAAATAATAGGCTAAAATCCCTAGTTATGAACTCTCCCAAACTTAAGCTTTTGCTTGTCCTCAAGCAAATAAGGTAATTCCTACCGCCACAAGAAAAAGAAAAGAAAATTCAGTTGTCCTAAGGTGACTTCATTAACCATCAATTGGGACTAACAATTACCCTAAACACAAATGCATTATCAACAAGATCATGCTATGACCTTTTGAGTTCCATAGTTCTAGAGTGACGCAAGAGCATCAAGAGTTGACTCAATTCATCAAGGAATCTCTCTCTCTCTCTCTCTCACGTATGTCATTGTGGATCCCAGACTCCTCCTCCTCTACTCTCCATGAGCTAATCTCACCTTATAGAATATGACACTCAAAACAGGGATTGTAAAGAAGTGCGTTCATCGCTCTCAAAAGAATGTTACAAGTCCGGCTCTAAGTCCCATAAGATTACCCCTCATGTAAATCACCACTAATATAAGCTTACTCAACTTGAGATCATATGGGGCTTTAGCGGGATGAAATGAAGGCTTTTTGGATCAAGGTAGGACATAACGAACTATGATGGGTTCATCTTTCCTTAAGCACTCCATTTTCTCATTTCGACTCATATCTTTTTGACTCTTTGAGTCATATTCTTCTTCCTTAGGGGAACTAGAGAGACACATCGTCACTCTTTCTTACTCATGATGATCATTTTCTCCTTTTCTCAACTTTCCATTCCCTTCAACATTGTTATTTTTGAATCCCTTCAAACTTTTCTTTCTTTTTGACATCTTTCTTTTTATTTTTTCATCCTTCTACTTACCTCTCCTTCTCATCAATTCTTTTTTGTTCTTTGAACCTTTTATCACGTGAAGTTCCTCGTCTCTCCCCCAAACTTATTATTTTTACCTATTGTTCAACATTAATGCTACGGAAAGATTGAGTGCCAAGAGAAGGTCATTGTAAACGGATAAAGGCTTGTAATGTGGTTATTGAATGAAAAAGGCTTAGGCTCAAAGGGGTTGATGCTGGCCAAAGTCTGATTAACCCTCAGTGCGGTCTAAGGGTAAGTTGATGTAGAGGGCAAAGAAGGTGGGATAGAGGTAGATAGCTTGAAGGTGGATGTAGCATGGCAGCAGATGAACACTCGGCTGCGGAAGGTTCGGACCCAGTGGCCACAACCCTTGGCTCTTCAGACTGGCCAACGTAAGTAGTGGCATTGCCTTTGGACTTGGGGTTGTCTGGACCCTGAAGGCTGTACCAGGAGAAGGGCCTTTTTGGCTTCACTTTCGTGTCAAAGTCCCTCCCTTCTACACCCTGGTCCTCTAAGTACCCTTGGCTCTTCATACTGGCCAACGTAAGTAGTGGCTTTGCCTTTGGACTTAGGGTTGTCTGGACCCTGAAGGCTGTACCAGGAGAAGGGCCTTTTTGGATTCACTTTCATGTCAAAGTCCCTCCCTTTTACACCCTGGTCCTCTAAGTACATGGTGAGGAAGTTTGGGTTGGGGTATGATCTCTCATCCTTCCTGATAGCTCTGGTAATGACTCCGACCATAATGTTTCCCACATTTATCGAGAACCCCGCCATGATAGAAGCCACAATAATTGCCCTGGAGACCGGGATATCACTATCATGCTGAGAGGGGTCTATCCGGCTGCACACGAAGGTGGACCACCCTTTTGCTTCAAAGTTCAGGGTGTTCCTTAAAATTAGAACTCCGGGTATAAGCCAAGCTGGAGTAGTCTCAAGAATGGCTATCACTGATGCAAGCCTTGGACGAGCTAACTCATCCAATGCCACTTTCTCCACATAAAGGTATTCATCCACATCATCGAACCCAGCATACTCATTCAGTGACTTGCCATTAAATTTAATCTTCCGGTATCGTACTTTGGTCAAATATGTGCCCTTTTTGATGTGGGAGACATTAGCATACAATTCCTTGACCAAGTACTCGTTGGCCTCCGGCAACTTGCTGGTGAAGAACTTACACCCCATCCTTTCATCAAAATGCCTCTTGACATTGGGATTGTGGGGTAGAAAATCTCGCTCTATGATGTCCCTCTCAAATGTGAGTGACCTTTGAGGCCACCATTCCTGGAACTTGTGGTAGGATTTCTCACTGATGAATCTGTCTTGCCACACCGTCGGGTTCCTTGATCTCAACAAACCCTTATCTCTAGTGTCACCACCTCTCCCATCATCCGGGACATCCTGATCACTATCAACATTAACTAGAGCTGCTGTGGAGGCCAGAGTTGCAGCAGTTGGGGCAGGTGGTGTCGGAGTCTCGCTACCTCCTTCTGAGCCCTCAGACGACCCAAAAAAGGAGGTAGATTCATCGATGAGGTGGAAAGGCTGGGATTGTGCCTCTTGTTGGGTTTGGGCAGCTTGCCCCTCAGAAATTTCCCGGGAGGGGACATATTCACTGGTCTCCGAAGTGTGGCAGTGGGTCTCCGGAGGGCTTGTTTCTTCCCAATGACTCTTGGAGGAGCTAAGGGTGCAGTCTGTTTTGATCTCCCTCGGCCCGAGAGGATTTTCCCCTCCCTTGTTATTTGTCTGTACCACCACGAGATCTAACCATTATCTGCATACACAGTCAGCGAAATCCCCTTAGTAATATTGTTCAATGAACTATATAATTAAAGAAGATGAATGATCATAGTGATTCACAGAGCAAGGGACCCGTGACAGCAGAAAAAGATTCACGGCCGCGGAATGACAACTGCGGTCCGCATAAAAAGGGTCGCAACCGCAAAAGACTAGGGTTCAGACTACCCAGTCTCTGAAGTTGAGTCACCACTGAGAGCAAAAAATTGGGCTCCGCCGCAAAACATCAAATGCTGACCGCGTAAAAATAAATGAGGTCGCGCCCAATTAAGTAACTCCTCGAAACTCAGCACCGCGGTTCGCAAAATTATAAGCGCGACCGCATAATGTTAGCCGATGACCGCGTAAACACCTTCATGGCCGCAAACAGTCATCAAATTTTAGCACAGACACACTTATGAGCGCGGACCGCAAAATTTGGGCCGCGATCCGCGGACCAAAATGCACAGGCACTGAAGAAAGACTTACGACCTAGGGTTTTCACTAAGATGAAAAATTGGGCAATTACCAAGTATAGTGAGCAACCCTATCCCCTATTAGGCATGAAAAACTACCCATTAATTTTTCGCCTCGGTTAAGCATGATTTTTATTCTTGGCATGTATTAACCCTAATTAGATATAAAAAGTGAAACTAACTAAAAGAAAAAGAAAGAACTACAATTAATACAAGGATTCTAGCATACCAGTTGTGGGAATTGAAGTAGAGAACTGACTCTTGGTAAGTACGATGAGAATGAAGATTAAAGAGCAGAAGATGAACAATGTTGTATTGCTTTGAGAAGTGAGAGTTCCAAAAGTGTAAATGGATATGGGCCCGTCTATTTATACTTAAAGAAGAAGGACCCACCGACTTACCTAAGCGCGGTCAATGAAATTTCACCGCGGTCCGCGCTTTTACATTTTTGAAGAGCTGTTGTTGGAACAACTCCGCTGAGAGCGGAAAAATGGGCGCGGCAGCGGCCGAAAAATGTTGACCGCGAAATAATGACCGTGGATGCGGATATAACTTCAGAGAGTTACCATTATGGAATTCTCAAGTCCGCGTCCGCTGCAATATTACGCCCCCGCGAAAAAGCTTTCGCTGACTGCGAAATTTTGAGTGCGGTCAGCGTAATTCCCATCCTTAGCCAAATTTTTCCAGCAATAGTCCTGCACTGCACAAATAATTCCTACACAAATCTCACAACCAGTTAGTTCAAAATAGACCATAATCTAAGAAGAAAATGAAAAAGAAAGAAAAAAACTTGGGTTGCCTCCCAAGAAGCGCATGATTTAACGTCGCGGCACGACGCAGACTACCATCATCATTTGAACTTGATCAAGGCCACCGCGTGGCTATCATCAAAATTTCCCAAGTAGTGCTTCACTTGATGCCCATTAACCCGGAAGATTTCACCATTTTTATTTTTCAAGTCAAGAGCACCAAAGGGTGTTACATGCACTACTTCGAAGGGGCCACTCTATTTAGATTAATCTTTCCTGGAAACAGACGTAATCGGGGGTTGAAGAGAAGGACAAAATCACCCTCCTTGAATTCCTTGTTTCGAGCATATTTGTTGTTTAAGAATTTCATCTTCTCCTTGTACACTGATGAGCTTAAATAGGCATGAAACCGGAACTCATCTAGCTCATTGAGTTGTTCCACCCGGAGATTTGCTGCAACATCCCACTCAAGATTTAACCTCTTCAAGGCCCATGTGGCTTTATGTTCTAGCTCAACTGGAAAATAACACGCTTTCCCAAATACCAAACGGTACGGAGACATACCGATTGGAGTCTTAAATGCAGTCCTATAAGCCCACAATGCATCATCGAGCTTCCTTTACCAATCCATTCTATTTGCATTCATAGATTTTGACAATATGCTTTTGATTTCCCTGTTTGAGACCTCCACTTTCCCACTAGCCTGGGGTGATAGGAGTTGACACCTTATGATTGACACCGTACTTTGAAAGAAAAGTGTCAAATGCCCTATTGCAGAAATGAGACCCCCCATCACTGATGATTGCTCGAGGAGTACCAAACCGTGTGAAGATATTTTTCTTGAGGAACGACACCACACTCCAGGCCTCGTTATTGGGCAAAGCCACGACTACCACCCACTTGGTAACATAATTAACTGCCACTAGAATGTAAGTGTTGCCACACAAACTCACAAAAGGCCCCATAAAGTCTATGCCCCACACGTCAAAAATGTTAACTTCAAGAATAGTAGTGAGAGGAATTTCATCCTTCTTTGATATTCCCCCAACTCTCTGACATTCATCACATCTCTTGACAAACTCACTTGCATCCCTATACAGGATTGGCCATTATAAACCACAACTAAGAACCTTGGAAGCAGTTCTCGCCCCACCGTGAAGACCACCGTAAGGCGAGGAATGACAAGCATCAAGTATACTCATTTTCTCCTCCTCTGGGACACATCTACAAATCACCCCGTCATTGCAAATCTTGAACAAATAAGGTTCATCCCAATAATAATCCAAACTATACCGTTTGAGTTTATTCCTTCAGTTAGAAGAGAGCTCACACGGGATAATGCCGGTAACAAGGAGATTAGCAACATCCGTGAACCAAGGCATAAAATTTAAATAAACGGAGAGGAGTTTCTCATCTGGGAATGCATCATTCATTTCAAGACCATCTTTGGGCCTTCCTTCCTCTTCTAAATGGGAAAAATGATCCACTACTAGATTTTCACTTCCTTTTCTATCAATGATCTCGAGGTCAAACTCTTGAAGCAAAAAAACCCATCTCATAAATCTAGCTTTCGAGTCCTTTTTGGTCATCAAGTAACAGAGTGTTGCGTGATCGGTGTGAACAATCACTTTGGCACCCATGAGATAAGGCCGAAACTTTTCCATGGCGAACACAATTTCTACCAACTCTTTCTCCGTCACCTTATAATTGACCCGGGCCTCATTCATTATTTTACTTGCATAATACACCGGGTGAAATATCTTGTTTACCCTTTTCCCCAAAATCGCTCCTACCGCAATGTCACTTGCATCGCACATGAGCTCAAAGGGAGAGCTCCAATTGGGTGCGGCAATGATTGGAGTGGTTGTCAATTTATACTTTAGAAGCTCAAAAGCCTTCATGTACTCTTCATTGAACACAAACTTTGCATCCTTTTCTAGTATCTTGCACAAGGCATTCACCACTTGGAAAAGTCTTTGATGAACCTTCGGTAGAACCCCGCGTGCCCAAGAAAGCTCCTAACTCCCTTGATGGAAGTAGGAGGAGGTAGCTTTGAAATCACTTCTATCTTCACCTTGTTCACTTTGATTCCGTTCTTTGAGATCTGATGGTCGAGGACAATGCCCTCCTCAACCATAAAGTGGCATTTTTCCCAATTAAGCACAAGATTTGTCTCTTCACATCGGGCTAGAACCTTGTCAAGATTTTCCAGGCATTCTTCAAATGAGTCCCCAACAACACTGAAATCATCCAGAAAGACTTGGAGGAAGTCCTCCACCATGTCTGTAAATATAGCCATCATGCACCGCTGAAAGGTAGCGGGTGCATTACACAATCAAAACAACATCCATGAGAATTCAAATGTCCCATACGGGCATGTGAATGTAGTTTTCTCTTGGTATTTAGAGGCTATGAGAATCTAGTTGTACCCTGAGTACCCATTCAAAAAGCAATAGTAGGCACGCCCGACAAGTATGTCTAACATTTGATCAAGAAAGGGCAATGGAAAATGATCTTTGCGGGTCATTTTTTTCAACTTTCGGTAGTCCATAAATACCCTCCATCCGGTCACAGTCCTAGTAGGTATCAACTCATTTTTCTCACTTGTCACAACAGTCATACTCAATTTTTTCGGCACACATTTCACCGGTGAAGTCCATGCACTATCCAAAATAGGATACACCACCCCTGCATCAAGCCATTTCATAATTTCTTTCTTGACGACCTCTTACATAGACTAGTTCAACCTCCTTTGAGGTTCCACAGAATTTTTTGCATCATCCTTAAGTATAATTTTATGCATGCAAAAGGCGGGGCTTATGCCCCGAATGTCAACTAAGGTCCATCCAATTGCCTTTTTTTCTTCTTTGAAGCTCCTCATGAGTGGAGTTTACCTGCACTTTGGTTAAGCAGGCAGAAAGAATAACAAGTAATGTAGAAGATGGGCCTAAAAATTCATACATGAGGTGAGAGGGAAGAGGCTTTAACTCCAATATTGGTCGCTCCTCGATCCAAGGCTTTGTCGGTGGAGTCTTCCAATTTTCCAAGTCCAAGGAGTGTTTACGGGGCCCATAAGAGTAAGATCCCATTCCTTGCAAGGCATTTTCACATTCAACCCATCCCTTTCATCATCCTCATGGTTCAACAATAAAGATTCCATAGGATCTTCCACATTGATCATGGCACTTGTTTCATCAAATATCACCTCCGTCACAAGATCCACAAAAGAGCAAATTCATTACTATTCAGCTGCCTCATCGATTTGCACACGTGGAATACAACCTTTTCATCGCCCACGCAGAAGGTGAGCTCCCCTGCTTCCACATCAACCAAAGACTTCCATGTTTCTAGAAAAGGCCTTCCCAATATTATAGGCACCTCATAGTCGACTTCGCAATCGAGAATCACAAAATCAGCAGGCAAAATAAACTTGTCGACCCGGACAAGAACATCATCAATAATACCAATCGGCCTCTTCATTTTTCTATCCGCCATTTGAAATCTCATTGAAGTAGCTCTCGGTTGACAAATACCCAAAGTCTTGAATACAGAGTAAGGCATCGAATTTATACTTGCTCCCAAATCACACAAGGCCTTTGCAAAATCCACACTCCCAATGGTACAAGGAATTGTAAATGCGTCGGGATCTTCAAGCTTTAGAGACATCGAGTGCACAATTTCACTCATTTGATGAGTCATTTTGATGGTCTCACAATCCATATATCTCTTTTTAGTTACCAAGTCTTTCATAAACTTGGCGTATCCCGACATTTGCTCAAGAGCTTCCACCAAGGGCACATTGATTGACAAGCTTTTCATCATCTCACTAAACCTCTTGAATTGGTTTTCATTATTTTTCTTTGCAAGTCTTTGAGGATAAGGAGGAGGAGGCATTTGCAAAGAAGCCTTGGCTTTTGGCACTATCATTTCTGGTATGTCTATCATGTGTTCCCTAGACGGGTTCACGTCATTTTGAGTCTCCTCCTCATTTTCATAAATATCGATCCCCACTTCATAATTAAAATTCTCTTCACTCACTTTCTCATCAACTATTGGATCATCATCATTTTGCAACACAACATCATCACTCACAACTTTCTTTTGATTGGACGTACTTGCTTCACCACCTCTACTGCTCACTGTGGTCACCGCCATGGCATGACCTGTATTGTTTCCGACCTTAGGGTTTACTACCATGCCACTTGGTAGAGCCCCCTTACGACGAGTGTTCAATGCTTACGAGATTTGACCCGTTTGTTCTTCAAGGTTGCAGATGGAAGTAGTGTGGGAGGTAATTTGAGCATCAGAATCGGCATTCCTTTCCATCATTCGTTTGAACATATTCTCCATCCGCCCCATTTCATTATTTGAAGAACTTTTCCCTTGAGATTGATATGGAGGTGTATTGTTGGGTTGTTGAAACATCGAGGGCCTTTGAAAGACCGACCCCCGATTTCCATTACCTCCCCAATTGTTGTTGTTGTTGTTTCCATTCCAATTGTTATTGCCACCCCAATTCTGGTTGTTATTCCCCCAATTGTTTGAGTTGTTGTTGTTATTATTGTTCTAATTTCCTTGGCCTTGGTTTCTCCAATTTTGGTTATTCTCTTGCGATATCCATTATTGATTTGGAGCATTGCTCCGTTGTCCTTGGTAGTTGTTGGCATACAAAACTTCCTCGCTTTTGTCATCATACAAATCATCTTGGTTGTAGCCACTTCCACTTTGTTCATATTGATCTTGATTACCTTGCACTTACTGACCACACTGTCTCTTCTTGTTGACTATTAAATTCACTCCTTACATTGCATTTACCTGCTTGTTCCTTGAACTTGCTGAAGTTGGGCTTTTGCTAGCTGATTCATAGTAGTTGTCAACTCAGCTATGGCTTGTGCATGGTCTTGAAGTTTCTTGTGAAGATTGATTACATTTGGGTCACCTTGAGGAACATTTTCCCGACTCTGCCAAGCTGAAGACGTGTCCGCCATTTCATCAACTATGTCACAAGCATCGGGATAAGGCATCTTCATAAAATTTCCCCCAGCTAGCTGATTTACCACGCATTGGTTGGTACCCCTAAAAAGAATTTGCTGAATCATTGCCTTAGTCATGTCATTTTTGGATAATTTCTTTACCATAGTTCTATATCTCTCCCAGATTTCATGATGAGGTTCATTAGGTTCCTGTTTAAAGGATAAGATCTCATCCCTTAATGTTGCCATAATTACCCGGTGAGAAAAACTTGGCTATAAACTTGTTAACCAACTCATCCCACGTGGTGATGGAATGGTTAGGGAGCCTCTCGAGCTAGTCCAAAGCTTTCCCTCTAAGTGAAAAGGGAACAATCTCAGTCTTAATGTATCCTCCGACACGTTTGTCTGTTTGCTTCCCCAACAAGTATCTTCAAAACCCTTTAGATGTTTATATGCATTCTGATGAGGAGCGCCAATGAAGAACCCTCTTTGCTCCAATAAGGTCAATATAACATTTGTAATCTGGAAATTGCCCGCCCGGATCGGGGTGGGACAATAACACTGGCATAACCTTCATTGGGAAGCACCTGATGTGATGCCCTTGGAGGAGGTGGGGGAGGGTCTGGAATGTTACCATTGGCATGGCGGCCTATTATTTGAGCTTGAGGTACTAGATGCACCTCATCATCACCATTATTATCTACCTCCTTCCCCGGGAGAACATTGCCGAGAGGATCAACCAATTTGTACCTAAAGCGATTAACACACAAAATTTAGTAAAATAGAGGGAAAGAAAAATAAGACGTACAACTAGTCAGATAGATAGCCAAATCCATTTTACTCCCTAGGAACGGCGCCAAAAAGTGATCGGTTCCAACCCTACACCACTATAAAGTAGCGAGGAGAGGTCGATGCAGTTTTACCCGATAGGTCGGGATCGATATCCACAGGGAGTTAATATTGGTTGGGAGTCGGGTTTCTACCTAATCTAGTTGTGTGTGTTGTTTGTAATTGCTCTTCTAACCATGGTCGGGATTGTTTCTATTCCAATTTTAATGCTATTGATTTCTAAAAGTAATCTAAGTACAATTTTTTTTTGTGAGTTTTTCAAATGATAAAAAGCACTAGGGAAGTGACTTCCGCCTAGGCGAGTATCTAATGGGGTCGAGAGTCTAGGACTAGCCTGTTATGATTGGGGTCGTGATATAACCTTCACACATAAATACTCACTCTATACCTCTCGGTAGTTTGAGTGACTTTTCCCGATTTGGCTTTCTCAATCCCAAATGGGTGTTCAAGCAATGCAAGTGAAATTGACTCAAATCAGCTATTACTATCTCTAGGTTTAACCCTTTAATTGGGGCTATCAGTATCTTGAATTCACACCAATTCCTTGGTAGCCCACTTTTCCTACACTTAGTCCCTCTTTCTCAAGAAGATCCTAAGTCATAAGGGTTTGAATCGGTGTTTGCAACCACCAATTCTACAATTAAAAAATGAAATAAGCTAAATATCACTAACCCATAAACAATTAAGCCCTAAAACTCAAGACCCATTAAATACTCACACTAGGGTTGGGTCACAACCCTAGCTATAGGGTCTAGCTGCTCATAATAATAGTAGAAATCAAAGATGGATAAGTAATATAAGCCATAAAATTAAAATACAAGAATAAAACCTAAAGATAGAAGCTAACACTACTCTAAAATTACTCAAAAATGGTAAAGTGCGGCTGTTCACGTGTACCCTGATACAAAACTTGACCTAAAAATATCAAAGAGTTCTATTTATACACAGCTGAAATTTTTAGAAAAAAATGCCCCTACGGATGTTTTGCTGACTGCGTAATAATAGGCGCGTCCGTGCTTGGACTTTCGTGGCCGTGCAATAACAAGCGCGGCCCGTGTTTCTTCAAATCTGGGCTTAGGTTGGACTAGGTTTCGTGGACCATATAAATTCATTCGCGTCTGTATTAGCTTTAATCGCGACTGCGTATTTTTGTTCATGGACCGCGTTCCTAAGTTAAAATCGACATGCAGGGTCTTTGAACCTCAAGCTACGCTCTCAGCGGAATATCCCTTGCATCCGCGTTAGACCAATATGCGGCCACGTAATTTGAACGCGGCCAGTGACAATGTTTTTACTTAAATCTAACTTCTCTGAACCTCAATATCGCGGGCCACATAATAGTATCCTCCTCAATGGTGAACCCAACACGGCCGCACTTTTCCATCACGGTCAGTGGTCCAATTCCAGCCTTTGATTTGTGCAAGTTTGACTCCTTCATGAGCTTATTTTGGCTTCTTTGCCTCATTTTCACCAAACCTTGCAAGCAAGAACATTAAGTTAGTTTTCGGGAATAACTTTACGCATTTTTTACCCAAAACCTAACCAAAAGAGAGAAAATAATAGGCTAAAATCCCTAGTTATCAGCTTCATACAAAGGTTTGCCACCCCTTTGCCTCAAAACTCAGAGTGCTCCTCTAAAGAGAAACCCCTGTTGTGATCCATGGTGGTGGTGGCCTAGGAGCTGCTAGCATCTCTACCAGCCAAGGACAAGCTGCATACCCAAGTGCACATTTCTCTAAATACTTTGTGGTCTCAACATCATCAAACCTTAAGTAGGTGTTTAATGTGTGCTGATCAAAAGGCACTTTGAGGTTCCTCACTTTAGTCACCTTTGTCCCTTTCTTTATGTGCGCCACATTGGCGTAGAATTCCTGGATAAGGTACTTCTTCGCGTCCACCATGCTCTGGGTAAACCACATCCACCCTTTGCATTCTCGAAACTGCCTCAACACTGTAGGGTTATACTGCTCTAGATCCTTCAACTGAAATTGTCACTCAAGAGTGAGTGAACTCATTGGCCACCACTCACGGAAGCTAGAGAAAGCAGCCAAACTGACAAATCGGTCCTCCCATGCCTTTTTTTCTTCGACCGCTCAAGGACGGCACCTGTACTATCTCTTCCTCTACCATCATCTGGGATGTATTAAACTGATATCTCTGGTGCCTGGGGGACATGAGTAGTGGAAGGATCAGAAGCCTGACTAGCACTCTCAGAAACCTCAGAAGTGATGTGTGATGATGACGGCTCATCCCTGAGCGGATACCTCCCTGGCAGTCTTGACTTGATGGCCGGGTGCTCATGTACAGAGGCTGAGTTTCCCTCTGATACGTCCATATACGGGACATAAAAACTGGTCTCCGAAAGGTCTGCACCTCTCCCTTCGCTGACCGCTCTTTTCTTTCTGATTTCATAATGTCGGGCACTAGGCAAACGTCTCTTCCCTCATCCCCGAGAAGGGTCACCCCTTCCTTTAGAAGTGTCGCCTATGCCTATAAATTGAAACATTTTTTTTACCAAGCAAAAGGCGATTTTTAGATGCAATTCAAGTTAAAATAAAGAATGAGTTTAGGGACACACCAGAAGAACTAGTGAAAAACACAGTTGAAACATGCTTGCAGGGTAGGGATTTGCGGTCCGCACAATTTTATTGCGGCCGCAGAATGGTCCTTTCAGACAACACAATTCTCTTTTGTGGATACAGAAATAGATTGCGATCCACACATTTCTCATTGCAGCCGCAACTCAGATACCACAAACATACCAACTCTTTGATAACAGAGAATTGGCTCTTTTGCGGCCGCAACATGTTTTCTGTGGTCCGCACAAATTGCCTTGCGGATGTAAATGAGAGTCACCAATTTGACAACTCTCTGATCACAGGAAATAGGTTGTTCTGCGGATGCAATGGCATTTTTGCGGTCCGCACATTTTCCATTGCAATCGCAGAACCATGCCTTGATGTAGTACCCTAGACTCAACTTCTGCGGACCGCATAATTTCTTGTGTTGCCGCAGATTTCAATCAAATATGAATAGACATCCATTTTATTTGAGGGCTTGCAATGTTTGCCCAATTTTGACATGGAAACAACATCTAAGCATGAAAATCTACTGACCCATTCCCCCTAGAGCATTTACCAGTCTACCCGCTATTGATTTACCCCACATGGTTGTTCAAGTAGATTCAACAGATAAATGGTTTGAAATTTTACTAAAATCCTACAAAATAAATAAAATAAACAAGATTATGAAGCATACCAGATATGAATGAATACAAGAGATGAGTGATCATACTAGCTAGGCATGTAGGCAGACAATTTAATATGAAATTTCAAATTTGTGCATGTTCTGAGCTCAGAGAGGAAAAAGGGGAACAATACCCTATCCTCTATATTTATACTGTTCCATTTTAGCCAAGGGAACAAGAAGTGAGTGCGGCCAAAAAAGTCCAATTGCGGTCTGCACTCTGTTAACTGGGGGCTCAGTTGCCCTGTCATTTTGTAGTCTATAGAATTTGGTGTGCAATTGTAGATTTTGTTGCGGGCTGTAGATTTTGTGTTGCGGCCGCAGGTCGACAATTTTTCTAACAGACCAGCTTCAGAGAGTTGGCACTTTTATCATTCCAGTTCTACGGTTCGCAAGATCTTTTTGCAGACGCAGAGCACTTTTGTTGCAACAACTTTAATTGTGCGGTCTGCACTTTTATGCACACCTAGCGAGACTTCTATCCACCATTCCTGTAAGGCACACTTATTCCTGCAACACACTACAAATAAGGTTAGCACAAAAATGACTCCTAACTACCAAAGAAACAAATAATAGAATAAACACATGGGTTGCCTCCCAAGAAGCGCCTGATATAACGTCGCGGCACGATGGAGATTACCATCATTTGAAATGAATCACCGCCACAACATGGCCATCACCAACTTTTACCAAATAGTGCTTCACCTGGTGGCCAATTACTCAGAATACCTCATAGTGTTTGTTCTTTAAGTCCAATGCACCAAAATCTCAAAGGGACCACTACATTTGGACTTTAGCTTTCTGGGAACATCCTCAACCGTGAGTTGAACAACAAAACAAGATCACCCACCTTGAATTTTTTTTCCAAATGTATTTCTCATGCATATATTTCATTATTTATTTGTACAAGGACCACCTTGCATAATCATGGTACCGGAACTCATCCAATTCATTCAAATGTCCAACCCTCAAGTTAGCGGTTGCATCCCAATCAAGATTCAATTTCTTTAGATCCCACATGGTTTTGTGCTCAAGTTCCACTGGAAGATTACAAGCTTTGCCGAAAACCAACCGGTATGGAGACATTTCAATAGGTGTTTTAAAGTAGTCTGATTAGCCCATAACACATCATCAAGCTTCTTTGACCAATCCGTTTGGTTAGCATTCACTTTTTTGGACAAAATACTCTCCCGGTTGGATACTTCCACTTGACTGCTAGCTTGTGGATGATAGGGATTCATAACTTTATGAGTAACATCATACTTTCTACGTAAAGTGTCAAAAGCCCTGTAGCAAAAATGCGACCCCCATCGCTTATGATAGCCCGCAGAGTACCAAACCTTGTGAAAATATTCTTCTTCAAGAATACTATCACACTTCTCGCTTCATTATTGGGTAGAGCAATGGACTCAATCCATTTAGACACATAACCAACCGCGACCAAGATGTAGGTGTTTCCACAAGATATCAGAAAATGACCCATGAAGTCAATACCCCACACATCAAAGATGACAATCTCCAAACTAGTAGTGAGAGGCATTCATTCTTCTTCGAGATTCCCCCAGATCGTTGACATTCATTACATCTTTTCACCACATCACTTGAATATTTATGGAGAGTGGGCCAATACAAACCGCAACTTAGCACTTTGGTCGTCGTTCTTGCTTCACCATGGTGAACACCATATGGCGAAGAATGGAAAGCCCCAAGAATATCACTTTGTGCTTCTTCTGATACAGGTATTCTAATTATCCAATTCGTACAAACTCGGAAAATGTATGGCTCATCCCAATAATAATCTTGGCATTCCTATTTGAGTTTATTCCTTTGATTTGAAGAGAACTACACACAAGGAAGTTTGCTAGATCTGTGAACCGTGGCACCTCCTTCATTGAAATATCCAAGAGTTGCTCATCGAGGAAGGAGTCATTGATTTCAATACCATCATGCGTCCTCCCCTCCCCCCCTCCTCCTCCAAATGAGACAAGTGGTCCGCCACTTGATTTTCATTCCCTCTTCGATCTTGGATTTCAATATCAAACTCTTGAAACAATAACACCCATCTGATCAACCGAGCTTTGGAATCTTTCTTTCTCATAAGATAACGAAGTGTCGCATGATCCATGTGGACAATAACTTTTGCACCTATCGAGTAACAGGCAGAACTACTCAATTTCAAACACAATGGAAAGGAGCTCTTTATATGTAATGGTGTAATTGACTTGTGCCCCATTCATGGTCGTACTAGCATAGTAGACCGGATAAAAAATCTTGTTGATGTGTTTCCCCAAAATAGCTCAAAAGTGATACTCTAATTAGGAGCGGTGATAATGGGAGTGGTTGTCAACTTGAAATTTAACAATTCAAATTCTCTCATGCAATCATCATTGAAATGAAACTTAACTTCAACTAATAGCACATTGATGGGAAGACTCTTCAACATTGATCGGAACCGGTAGTGCAAAAGCTCATTGATCGGAGCCGGTAGTGTAAAAGCTCCGGTATGTCAATAATGTGATCCCTATACGGGTTCACCTCCTCTTGAGTTTCTTCTACATTGTCATCAATATCAATCCGCACTTCATCATTTTCTTGCACCACATTGCTCGGGACTTCTTCTCCTTGTACCACTTTCTCATCATCCGCAAATTTCCTTTGACTTGAGGTGGGTGCATTCCCACCTCTTCCACTTCTTGTAGTAACGATAATGGCATGACCTGTGTTGTTCCCACATTTTGGGTTGACCACTGTGTCACTTGGTAGTGCCCCCTTAGGACGAGAATTTAGAGCTTGAGAGATTTGCCCCATTTGCACTTCTAAGTTGAGTATCGATGTGTTGTGTGAGGCAAGTTGGGAAACGGAATCAACATTCTTCTCCATCATTTGCTTGAACATGTTCTCAATACGCCTCATTTCACTGTTGGGAGAACTACGACCATGGGAAAGATAAGTAGGCGTGTTGCTCGGTTGTTGATACATCGGGGGCCTTTGAAAACTCGACCCACGATTGGCTTGACTATTGCTCCATCTGCCTTGATTGTTATCTCCCCAATTGCCTTGATTATTGTTGTTATGCCAATTCCCTTGGTTATTGCCACCACTCCAATTTCCTTGATTGTTGTTGTTATTCCAATTGCCTTGATTGTTTCCACCACTCCAATTACCTTTGTTGTGAGAATTCCAATTTCCTTGATTGTTTTGAGGTTGCCATTGTTGTTGTCTCAGGCCTTGGAAGTTGTTTCTTTGACCTTGAAGTTTGTTCACATATTTCACCTCTTCTTCTTGGTCATTGTAAGAGTCATCTGGATCAAACCAACTATCTTCTTGCACAAAATTGTCCACTCTATTTTGCACTTGTGGACCCCTTGTTCTCTATTTGTTCACCACATGCTTACTCTGTCCATTTCATTAACTTGCCTAGGATTTTTCACTTGTTGAAGTTGAGACTTTGCTAATTGGTTCATGGTGGTAGTCAATTCAGCTATGGCTTGGCCACAGTCATGAAACTCTTTATGAAGATGAATAACGTTGGGATCACCTTGTGGAACATTAGCCCGTGATTTCCACGCCAATGAAGTTTCCGCCATTTCATCAAAAATCTCACACGCCTCCGCATAAGGCATAGTCATGAAGTTCCCATCGGCAAGTTGATTCACTACTCATTGGTTGGTTTTATCCCATGATAGAAAGTTTTTTGAATCATGTTCTCCGTCATATCGTTGTTGGGACACTCTTTAACCATTGTTCTATATCATTCCATTATCTTGTGTAATGATTCGTAGGTCTCTTGTTTGAATGCTAGAATTTCATCCCGAAGTATAGTCATGTGCCCCGGAGAGAAGTACTTAGAAATAAATTTTTCCGCCAATTAGCCAAGTACGAAATGGAATGGTTTGGAAAATGTTCCAACCAATCTAAGTCTTTCCCCCGTAGAGAGAAGGGAATAAGCCTTAGCTTCAAATCATCCTCGGAGACATTTGCTTGTTTACTCCCCCAACACGTATCCACGGACCCCTTAAAATGTTTGTATGTATTTTCACCTGGAGCACCGGTGAAGAACACTCATTGCTCTAGAATAGTGAGCATCATGTTGGTTATTTGAAAGTTACCCACCTTAATACGGGGAGGGACTATTGCACTTGCATATCCTTCATTTGGTAACACCCGGTGTGGAGCCGCTCATGATGGAGGTTGGGGTGGAACGTGCACATTATCATGAGGCACTCGGCCTCGTCTATTGTCTTGAGGTTCAAGAGGAACCTCAACCATTTGATCATCCTCAACGTCCACATCCCCCAAAGCAATATTTCGAGCTCAATATTTACCATGATTGCACCTACAATTTCTCAAACATGTTAGTAACATGGAAGGAAAGAAGATATTCCAAAAACACACCCAAATATATGGACTAACACTCTTTGTGACTCCCCGAAAATGGCGCCAAAAATTGACTATCGCTCTCAATGCACACCTTAAAACAAGGTATGAAACAGTCGATTGCAACTATAGTAACCCAACGAAGAGTCGGGATCGAATCCACAGAGAGCTAGATGGGAATTAGGAGTATATATTATAATGCATGAAATTGAGTTATCTTAGTGTGAACTTCCACAAAAAAGGTTTTTTTTTTCTATTTCTATTTTAAAACTAAAGATTGCAAAATAAAGAATAAGACTAGGATGATAGTTTTTGTTGTTTTTCAAATTGATAAAAAGCCTAGGGCTATGACCATCACCTAGGTGTTTGCCTAATGGGATGAAAAACTTAATGCTTGTTTTGTTGACCGGGGTGTATTATAGCTATCAACTCTCCATTGCCCACTCAATACCTCTTGGTCAGAGAGTGGTTTTGTCCAATTTAGCTTTCTCAAGACCAAATGGGCACACAAAATGGTTGATAAAAGCTCAATTCAGGTTATTACTATCTCTAGGTTGAACCCTTTAATATGGTTAATCAATCTCTCGATTGACCCAATTCTTTGTTAGCCAAGTTTTTCTAGACTAAGTATCTCTTTCTCAAGTAGAGACTAAGTTAAATAGGAATGAACAAATGTTTGCAACCATTAATTCCACAAATTAAAGAATGAAAAAGGCTAAATAATAAACACCCAATCATAAACAAATACTAAATTAGATACCCGTAAGGTTTACACACTAGGGTTGGGTCACAATCCTAGTGAATATCTAGCTACTCATGCTTGAAAATGAAGAAAGAGAAGAAAAAAATACTAATTATACTCATAATGTATCGTTAAAATGATAAAATCTATAGTAAAATACACGAAAATATAGAAAACTTCCAAAAAAGGTAAAGAAAAATGGCTACAAGACTTGCTGATGTCAAAACTTGACTTAATTTTGTGAAACTCGTATATTTATACAAGGCAGGAAATTTTGGACAACAATTCCCCTAGGGAGGTTTTGCGGCCACACAATTCCATGTGCAGTCTGCAGAATTCTTCATCTTGCAGGAGCTGGGATTTTGCGGCCGCACATTTTTGAATTGCGGCCGCGAGACAATATTTCTGCATTCTCCAGATTTAACACTGCGGCTGCAAGTCACTCTTCTGCGGTCCGCATTAGTATGATTGCGACGGCACGATAATCTTTTGCAGCCGCACAAATATTGTGTGGGCCGAAATTCCATGAAGCTCTGGACTTGGTTTTTTTTCAACTATCCGATCTTGGTCTCAAGCCCTTCTTTTGTGGCCGTACAATTTATGTGCGGTCCGCAATTTGGTAGAAAGTCTGCTGGATTTTTCTTGGTTGTTCGTGGCCGCAAATGAAATTCTCTGAACCGCACTTTTTAAGATTTTGTGCCTTTTATTGCCTTGTGTTTAGACTACTCCTTTTTGAGTCGGATTTCATCTAGGGAGTCCAACTTCCAACATTCCTGCAATTTTGCACATTTCATTAGTTTCGGGAACACAATTCAATGCTTTTAGACTAAAACAAAAGCTAAAAGGCGCTAATAAGTAGTCAAAATCCTCATTTATCAGTGGGCAAGTGTTGAAAGATCCCACCTCGAGCCAAAAAGATGTGATAATTGAAAAAGAAAGCAGGGAGCAGCTAAAAGGTGAGGTTGATAAGAAAAAGAAAGGTAAGAAGGAATCTCTGAAAAAGAAGAAGGAATAGAATTTGAGAAGAGAGGAATCTGAAAAGAGCAAGTATATGCCGGCTTTACCTTTTCCTAAAAAGCTATTTAGAGAAAAGCTGGACAAACAGTTTGAGAGATTGCTAGATGTGTTGAAATAGGTTAATGTGAACTTTCCATTCACAGAAGTGCTCTCACAAATGCTGCTTATGCCAAATTCTTGAATGAGATCCTTACAAAGAAGAGGAAACTAGAGGATACCTCAATGGTCAAGCTCATAGAGGATTGCAGCGCAATATTGCAAAATAAACTCCCACAAAAGTGTGGAGATCCAGGGAGTATTACTATACCTTGCTCTTTAGGCTCTATTAATTTTGATAAATCATTATGTGATTATAGTGCCTCAATTAATTTAATGCATCTATCTATTTACAGATTACTGGAGAAGGATATTGAAGAGATAAGGTCGGTGCCAATATCTTTGCAGCTGGTAGACCAAACGACCTTAATACCCGAGGGAATAGTGGAAAATGTGTTAGTTCGGGTGGATAAGTTCGTATTTCCTGTAGATTTTATAGTGGTGAATATAGAGGAGAACAAGGAAGTCCCCCTTATCCTAGGAAGACCATTGTTAGAAATGGGTAGAGCTATATTAGATATACATCAGAGGAAAGTCATGCTTATAGTGGTTGAGGAGACGATGACTTTTGATATGAATGTAGAAAAAGGGGCACAAAAAGAAAAACCAGTTGCAAGTGTTGAGTGGAAAGAGAAGGGCTTGAAATAGAAGGATGTGCTGAGCGAGAAAGATAAGTATGAGGTGTACACCAAGAAGGCTGAAAAGAAGCTATTAGCATGGATGTGCGCATTAGTTCGAAGGTGAGGAATGGATCTCGACTTCGACTCAGACCCCGACTAGATGTTCAAGGAAGTTTCCTTTACCTTATGATTTTTAATTGTGTGTCATGGGGACATGCAACAACTTAAAGTGTGGGGTAGGGGATAATTGTTTGTTGTATGTATGCATGTATATTAGTTTTCTTCTAGTTAGTTGTAGTAGTTAAAAAACCATAAAATTTTAAAATTTTCAATTTTCCTGACGTTAGGTAGTGTAATAATTCCCCCTTGGTTTTTCATTGTGTCGTGGTTCTTTTCCAATAGTTTTTTTTGAATCGGGTGTATTTAGTTTTTATTTTGTAGAGTAGTAGGAAACTTTGTGCTATGATTTGAATTGAAGACAATGTCTCTTAACTTTATTATACCTTGAGAATAGTGAGTGATTTAGTTGTGACGCTTAGGCTCAGTTTTTGACTCTTGTATAAGTGCCTTAATGTAATGACCCGACCAGTCGTTTTGAGAATTTAAGCATCGTTTGGTGGCGTACGGTCTTGAACAACTTCACATTGTGTATATCAACCTGCGTACATGGTTGGATTCAGTTACTGGATGATCCAGAGTCGAATTGGAAGAAGGATTTCAGATTTTGAAGCTTAAGAGGTGGAATTTGAATGGAATTTGACTTTTTATGTAAACGGCTCTGGAATAAGTTTTGGATAATGTCAACAGCTTCGCATGGTGATTTTGAGCTTAGGCGTGCATTCGAATTTGGACTTGGAGGTTCATAGAGTAATTTGAGGCAATTCGGCGAAAGTTGGAAAAATTTGAAGCTTGGAAATGGAGAAGTTTGACCACAGTTGACATTTTGGGATATCGGGGTCGAAATGCGATTTCAAGAGTTGGAGTAGCTCCGAAATACCAATTAGGACTTGTCTGCAAAATTTGGCGTCAGTCCGGGTTGAATTGATAGGTTTCGACACGAGTTTAGAAGTTTGAAGATTTGAATGTTCATAGGTCCGATTTATGGTGTGATTCGTCATTTCGTCGTTGTTTGGTGTGATTTGAGACCTCGAGTGAGTTCGTGTTAGGTTATATGACTTGTTTGTGTGTTTAGACGGGGTCCTGGGGGCTCGAGTGTGTTTTGGATGGGCTACGGGTCATTTTTCCCCATTTTTGAACTGTTGGTTCTGGTGTCTGATGTTCTTCATCGCGATCGTAGTGCTTTTTCCATGATCGCGATTCCTTTCTGCTGATCTCCTGAATTTCTTTATACGCGTTCATGTAATAGCCCTCGCGATTGCGTAGCTCTGTACTTTTTCCTCTTCGTGTTCGCATGACCTTATTTGCGATCCCAGAAGCCAATCTATTCATTATACGCGATCGCATATGCCCTTTTGCGGTCGCATAGTGCATTTTCAGCCAGTAACTATTTTCTTATACGCGATCGCATCGCTTCTCTCGCGATCGCTTTGAACAAACACTAGGCAGCCTTCGTTTTCCTTCTTTGCGATCGCGGGTGGTGTTCCACGATCGCGATTCATTAAACGCCTGGGCAGAATATAAATCTTCAAATCGAGGGTTAGACCCGTTATACCATATATTGACTTGTGGAGCACAGTTTTGAGCGATTCCTTGAGGGTTTTTCACACAAATCTATTGGATAAGTGTTCTTCACCTAGAATCTAAAATATTCCATGATTTAGTCTTTTTTTTTATCATTTAAATTGTGTTCTTGGTTGGGGAAAAGGTTGGTTTTTTGAAGAAAAGTTTCTAAAATGAAAAATTATGATTTGAGGCACCAAATGGTATCGGAATTTGATAAATTTTGTATGGTTGAACTCGTATTGGTATGGGTTCTCGATTTTTGTAAAATTGTCGGGTTCCGAGGTGCGGGCCCGGGGGTTTTTGGACCAATTTTTAGAATTTAATAAATATTTAAACTTTATTATTCGGAATATTTCCTTACAAGTTTTATGTGTGTTTCAAAGCTGTTCTAGTTGGATTTGAGCCGTCCGGAGGCCTTTTCACCCGAGAAGTCCATTTTAGAGTACCGGGTTGTCGTCTTTGAGGTAAGTATCTTTCCTAACTTTGTGTGGGGGAATTACCCCTTAAGATTTGAGTCTTCTATATTGATTGTAGTCCGTGTACGGGAGGTGACGAGTGCGTGTTCAGACCTATTTGTGGAAAGTTGACCCTTTTGGAATCTTAGGTCCTTATATTTGCCGAGTATGAATTTTCCTTGGCATGATTGAATTTCCTAATTCCATTTTCATCTTTATTTGCATAAATGTAGAATTTCTTACTTTTAGATTTACTCTTACTGCCTATTTGACTCCTAATTGACTTATCTAAAGATTTTATTTCCTTTTACTATCATGCTATGTCTTCTTAAATGTTTATCTCCAATTGTAATTATCTTCATCTCGTTCTATAATGGTTTGGTCTTGAATGAGGTTATGATTATTTTCATGTTGTTTGTCCTTAAATGAAATTGTTGAATACCCTTGAAACTACCGACCTTAAAGGAAGTTTGGATAGACTATGCCTTAGTTGACTTGCCTGTAAATAGAGTTATCGGATTCGTGTTGATTTCTTGTTGTTAACCTGTGTAATTAGGCGCGACTGTTACATTCTATTTTCCCTCCTTGTTGAGCGGTTCTTAATATGCCTAGTTTTCCTTATTATGTCTATTTCTTGTGAACTAGTTTTGCCTATCTTGTGATCAGAGGTTCTTGAGTTGATGTATTTATTGTATATTAAACTTTTGCCATTGTTGTTGTTGTACTTGTTGTGGTGATGCACGAGGTTTCTGCCGTGCGGTTGTTGATATGGAGATTTGCATGAGGTTTCTATTGTGCCGTGTTTACTACTGATATTGCACATGCAGCGTGATAAGGCGGGATATGAGATTGGGGTTTGTGCATGTGGAGAGACAAGGTGGGAACATGTTTATGCACGTGTGGCGAAACAAGGCGGGCATATACTTTACTATTGCACACGTGGCGAGATAAGGTGGCTATGTTACGGATTGTTTGTGATACTTGTGTTGGCTTGGGGGCATTTCCTTGTTGTTGATATT
This sequence comes from Nicotiana paniculata, assembly GCA_005239505.1. NCBI lineage: Eukaryota > Viridiplantae > Streptophyta > Magnoliopsida > Solanales > Solanaceae > Nicotiana > Nicotiana paniculata. The sequence goes on from ML337599.1 coordinate 103,426, forward strand.
ATGTACTGGAACACTTATTGTGTGAGTTTATTCGTGTGGAAATTTGTGAGATGACAATGTACGTGTTTCCCTTTTCTTTCCTTATGCATACTGGTTGTTGAATCATGTTAGGGCACCTGCGCAAGCATACACGCAGTTAAGTACTATTAATGGAGTTAGGGTTCCTCGTTGTTGTCATGTATAGATACTCTTGTTGTACTTCCCGTATGGGTGGAAATGACCTAATTGGCACGTGAGTCGTCCGTGCATTTAGTACTCAAATGAAGGTGCAAGATGCCAAGTGTTAGGGTTCGAACATTGGGACCCGTAAATTGTGATTTTTTCGAGGTTCGGAACCTCGTGGAGGTGACTACGAATTTGAAGTAGATGTGGTTGAAGTTGTTGAGTCATTACCTGTCTGTGTTGTATATTTACATTCCAGATTTGTTTGTGTTCTACTCAATCTTTTGTGTTATTTCCTGGTTTCTGCTGATACTTATTGTTTTTCCTTCTTTATTGAATTCACTGTATTGTTAGCTATATTGCATATCCCTTATGTGAATATCATTTTTTCTTTATTCCTATAATGATACTTGTTCAGTTTATTAGACCAGTGGGTGTCTTGACTAGTCCTTGTCACTACATCACCAAGGATAGTCTTGGTACTTACTGGGCACCGCTCTGGTGTGTTCATACTATACTTCGGCATATTTTTGTGCAGATCCAGGTACTGGTCGTTAGTAGCTGCGCGGATTCTTGCCGAGGAGACTCAAGGTAAACCTGTCGTCGTGTTCGCAAGCTTTGGAGTCACCTTCCTATTTTGCATTTACACTGTTTTTACTTACTTCCAAACAATTGTAATTAGAAGTGGTAGTAAACTCTATAAAGCTTATGACTACTACCGGGTTTTGGGAATATGCTCATTGTATAAAGAATTCTTTATTTCAGAAAAATATTAGATTTTATTTATTATTATTGTTATTTCATGAATATTAGGCTTACCTAGTCATTAAGACTAGGTTCCATCACGATACCCAATAAAGGGAAATTTGGGTCGTGACAAGTTGGTATTAGAGCCCTAGGTTCATAGGTGCTACGAGTCAGAAGCGAGTTTAGTAAAGTCTTGCGGATCGGTACGGAGACGTCTGTACTTATCTTTTAGAGGCTACGGAACTATTAGGACAACTTCACTTCCTTCATTCCTATCGTGCGAGTTTATTGTTCTTCAAGATTTAAAAAAATTATCATTCCATTATCTCACAGATGGTGAGGACGCGAGCTGCAGATCCTGAGGATGTTACCCCCCGAGCAGATGCTGCCAGGGGCAGAGGTAGAGGCAGAGGCCGATGAGGGGCACGTGCAGCAGCTAGAGCACTTGCCAGAGCAGCCGCCAGCAGTTCCAGTTGGGGGCAGGCACCAGAGGCGCCTGTTGTTACATCCGAACTTCAGGAAACCTTGGCACAGTTCTGGGATATGATTGGTACATTGAATCAGGCAGGATTGATTCTGAGTGCACAAACTACTTCACAAATCGAGGGAGGAATTCAGACTCCCGCCGCCCACACTCCAGAGCAGCGAGATCATGTCGATCAGGTTCCAGGTGTCATGGAAGCACATCCTGTGGTCCCAATTCAGCCCGTGGTTAGGGCAGCAGCATCTGAGGAAGAACATCTTAGACTTGAGAGGTACAAGAAGTACCACCCTCCTACCTTCAGTGGATTAGCGTCAGATGATGCCCGGGGTTTCCTGGAGGAGTGTCACCACATTCTTCGTACTATGGGTATTGTGGAGATGAGCGGGGTTGATTTTGATACATTTCATCTTAAGGGAGCGGTTTATCAGTGGTGGCAGGCATATGAGTTGGGTAGCCCGGCCGAGTCAGCTTCACTTACATAGGATCAGTTTTCAGAGATGTTCTTGAGGGAGTTTGTACCTCAGTCCCTCTGAGATGCATGGCGCGCGGAGTTTGAGCAGCTACACTAGGGCAGTATGTCCGTATCAGAGTATGCAGTCAGATTCAGTGATTTGGCCAGACACGCACCTGCTTTGGTTGCTACAGTTAGGTAGCATGTTCGTAGATTCATTGAGGGCCTCAAGCGTGATATTCGGTTCAGCATGGCTCGGGAGTTAGAGTCGGATGTTCCATTTCAGCAGGTGGTAGGGATTGCTCACAGATTTGAGGGCATGTTGGATCACGAGGGAGACGACATGAGGGACTATGAGAGAGATGTCAAGCGGGGCTGTGAGTGGGAGGACAGATGGGGCCAGGAGAAGAGGGCAGAGAGGTGAGGAGGCCTCGTAGGCCAGAGAGGTCTACTGTTCCTTACTATGGAGGAAGGGTACGACACGATAGAGGTTTTGTGGGTGAGCCAGTTCAGTTTGCATTACCGGTTTCACATGGAGTTTCAGGTACTCATGGGTCTCAGAGTACTCGTATTGCACAGTTTCCACAGTCACGTCAGTAGAGAGGTTGTTTTGAGTGTGGAGATACCAGTCACAGGGCGAGAGATTGTCCTAAGATTTAGGCAGGTGTGTCACGGCAGGGTATTTAGGTGAGTAGAGGGCGCCCAAGAGGGGGAGGACCGGTCCGTTGATGTGTTTCGTATAGTAGGCTAGAGGCCGTTGTGCCAGATGTTATCATACAGGTATGTTTTGATTTGTTACATAGGGGCATCGTTTGTATTTCATTATAGCTCTGTTGGACGGGACGAGTTTCCTCGTTGTCGTTTTGTTATGAGCAAGTTTCATGCTTGCACTTTATTTTCATGCTTGCTCCTATCTGGAGATTCTATAAGTGGTAGCTAGTTTCTATAATTGTTTTCATTCATCATTAAGAGTGGTGAGACTAGAAGTGAGCATTATGATTTTATTGGAAGAGTGGAGTTAGTGGAAGATTTCAATTGGTATGATATATTTTCGATATGTGATTTAGAGTTGAGGGTGAGACTCTCACGATCTCTTGAGATTCGATGTGTTTGAAACGGGCTGAGTACCGACGAAAATTATATCAGGACGGGGTCCTTGTGATTCATTTATATTCTTTAGTTCTTTCCTTGTTATATTATTTTGTAGGTTAGCATTGATAGAGAGTTGTTTATGTCGGGCTTGTTTGATAGTTTCCTTATGTGTTCTCTTTTATTATTCAGTCATTTTCGTTCTGTGCTTCTTGGGTTTTAGCTTGAGGGATGTGTGTCCGGATGGTGTTAGTTGTGGCTTGGTGATTCGGGTGTCTAATAATGAGTTCTTCATGTTTATTGCATCATTATTAGTATTATGGGGCTTGGAAACAGAGTTCTTTCAGATACGAGGCTAATCGCCAGTGCTGGACTGATTTCAGGTAGCTATTGTGATCAGAAGTGTTAGTAAAGACCTATGTGTGGTGTGTTATGTTGTGTGGTCGTACCTTGTGGGTGTAGGCATGAATTGAAGTGGCTAGTTGAGACTGATAACGAATATGGGTTTAGAATCAGATCTTGTGGAAGTGAGTAGAAGGTGATTATGTCATCAAGCTTATGCAGGTTTGGGTGATGTGGGATCACCCGTGGGTGTATGTTGGAAGTGCGCATTTAGTGACTTGAAGGCCTTGAGGCGATTCTTGGCACGTTCGAGGACGAACGTTTGTTTTAAGAGGGGGAGAATGTAATGACCCGATCGGTCATTTTGAGAATTTAAGCTCCGTTCGGTGGCGTACGGTCTTGAACAGCTTCACATTGTGTATATCGACCTGCGTGCATAGTTGTATTCAGTTACCGGATGATCCGGAGTCGAATTGGAAGAAGGATTTTAGTTTTGGAAGCTTAAGCGGTAGAATTTGACCGAAATTTGACTTTTTATGTAAACGGATCCGGAATAAGTTTTGGATAATGTCAACAGCTTCGCATGGTAATTTTGAGCTTAGGCGTACGTCCGGATTTGGACTTGGAGGCCCGGAGAGTAATTTGAGGCAATTCGGCGAAAGTTGGAAAAATTTGAAGCTTGGAAATGGAGAAGTTTGACCACAGTTGACTTTTTGAGATATCGGGGTCGGAATGCAATTCTGAGAGTTGGAGTAGCTCCGGGATGTCAATTGGGACTTGTTTGCAAAATTTGGCGTCATTCCGGGTTAAATTGATAGGTTTTGACACGAGTTTAGAAGTTCGAAGATTTGAAAGGTCATAGGTTCGATTTATGGTGTGATTCATCGTTGTTTGGTGTGATTTGAGACCTCGATCGAGTTCGTGTTAGGTTATATGACGTGTTTGTGTGTTTAGATGGGGTCCTAGTGGCCTCGGGTGTGTTTCAGATGGGCTACGGGTTATTTTTCCCCATTTTTGAACTGCTGGTTCTGGTGTCTGAGCTTCTTCATCGCGATCGCAACGCTCTTTTCTCGATCGCGATTCCTTTCTGCTGATCGCCTCAATTTCCTTCTACACGTTCGCATAATAGCCCTCGCGATCGCATAGCTCTATACTTTTTCCTCTTCGTGTTCGTATGACCTTATTTGTGATCGCAGAAGCCTGCCTATTCATTATAAGCGATCGCATATGCCCTTTGGAGATCGCGTAGTGCATTTTCGGCCAGTAACTATTTTCTTATACGCGGTGGCATATCTTCTCTCGCGACAGCGATTCATGAAATGCCTGGGCAGAATATAAATCTTTAAATCGAGGGTTAGGACATTTCTACCATATCTTGACTTGTGGAGCTCGATTTTGAGCGATTCCTTGAGGATTTTTCACACAAATCGATTGGGTAAGTGTTCTTCACCTAGAATCTAACATATTCCATGATTTAGTCTTTTTTTTTTATCATTTAAATAGTGTTCTTGGTTGGGGAAAGGTTGGTTTTTTGAAGAAAAAATTCTAAAATGAAAAATCATGATTTGAGGGACCAAATGGTATCAGAATTTGATAGATTTTGTATGGTTGAACTCGTATCGGTATGTATGTTCGGTTTTTGTAAAATTTTCTGGGTTCCGAGGTGCAGGCCCAAGGGTTGACTTTTGGACCAATTTTTAGAATTTGATAATTGTTTAGACTTTATTATCCGGAATAGTTCCTTATATTTTTTATGTACGTTTCGAAGCTGTTCTAGTTGGATTTGAGCCGTCCGGAGGCCTTTTCACCCGAGAAGTCCATTTTAGAGCGCCGGGTTGTCGTCTTTGAGATAAGTATCTTGCCTAACTTTGTGTGGTGGAATTACCCCTTAGGATTTGAGTCTTCTATCTTTATTGTAGTCCATGTACGTGAGGTGACGAGTGCATGTTCGGACTTATTTGTGGAAAGTTGACCCTTTTGGAATCTTAGGTCCTTATATTTGCCGAGTATGAGTTGTCCTTGGCATGATTGAATTTCCTAATTCTAGTTTCATCTTTATTTGCTTAAATGTAGAATTTCTTACTTTTGGATTTACTCCAACTGCCTATTTGACTCCTAATTGACTTATCTGAAGATTTTATTTCCTTTTACTGTCATGCTATGTCTTCTTAACTATTTATCTCTAATTGTAATTATCTTCATCTCGTTCTATAATGGGTTGCGCTTGACTGAGGTTATGATTATTTTCACGTCGCTTGTCCTTAAATGAAATTGTTGAATACCCTTGAAACTACCGACCTTAAAGAAAGTTTGGATAGACTATGCCTTAGTTGACTTGCCCGTAAATAGAGTTATCGGATTCATTTTGATTTCTTGTTTTTAACCCGTGTAATTAGGTGCGACTGTTGCATGCTATTTTCCTTCCTCTTTGAGCTGTTCTTAATATGCCTAGTTTTCCTTATTATGTCTATTTCTTATGAACTAGTTTATACTATCTTGTGATCTGTGGTTCTTGAGTTGATGTATATATTGTATCTTGAACTGTTGCCATTGTTGTTGTTGTATTTGTTGTGGTGATGCACGAGGTTTCTGCCGTGCGGTTGTTGATATGGGGATTTGCACGAGGTTTTTGCCGTGCGTGTTTACTACTGATATTGCAGATGCGATGTGATAAGGCGGGATATGAGATTGGGGTTTGCGCATGTGGAGAGACAAGGTGGGAACATGTTTATGCACGTGTGGCGAAACAAGGCGGGCATATACTTTACAATTGCACAAACGTGGCGAGATAAGGTGGGCTATGTCAGGAATTGTTTGTGATACTTGTGTTGGCCTGGGGGAATTTCCTTGTTTTTGATATTGTGTACTGGAACACTAACTGCGTGAGTTTATTCGTGTGGAGATTTGTGAGATGACAATGTACGTGTTTCCCTTTTCTTTCCTTATGCTTACTGGTTGTCGAATCATATTAGGGCACCTGCACCAGCATACACGCAGTTAAGTACTATTAACGGATTTAGGGTTCCTCGTTGTTGTCAAGTATAGATACTCTTGATGTACTTACCGTATGGGTGGAAATGACCCAATTGGCACGTGAGTCATCCGTGCAGTTAGTACTCGAATGAGGGCGCAAGATGCCAAGTGTTAGGGTTTGAACATTGGGACCCGTAAATGGTGATTTGTCCGAGGTTCGGAACCTCGTGGAGGTGACTACGAATATTATGTAGATGTGGTTGAAGTTTTTGAGTCATTACCTGTCTGTGTTGTATATTTACATTCCAGATTTGTTTGTGTTCGACTCAATCTTTTGTGTTATTTCCTGGTTTCCGCTGATACTTAATGTTTTTCCTTCTTTATCAAATTCACTGTATTGTTAGCTATATTGCGTAGCCCTTATGTGAATATTGTTTTTCCTTTATTCCTATATTGATACTTCTTCAGTTTATTAGACGAGTGGGTGTTTTTACTAGTCCTCGTCACTACTTCACCGAGGTTAGTCTTGATACTTATTGGGCACCGCTGTGGTGTGCTCATACTACACTTTTGCACTTTTTGTGCAGATCCAGGTAGGTTGCTAGTAGCTACGCAGATTCTTGCCGAGGAGACTCAAGGTAAACCTGTCGTCGTGTTCGCTGGTTTCAGAGTCACCTTCCTATTTTGCATTTACACTGTTTTTACTTACTTCCAAACAGTTGTAATTAGAAGTTGTAGTAAACTCTATGAATCTTATGACTTGTACTAACGGATTTTGGGAATATTCTCATTGTATAAAGAATTCTTTATTTCAGAAAAATATTAGATTTTATTTATTATTGTTGTTATTTCATGAATATTAGGCTTACCTAGTCCTTAAGACTAGGTGCCGTCACGATTCCCAACGGAGGGAAATTTGGGTCGTGACACTTAAATTGTATGATCTGAACTTTGTTTAACTTCTTTGAGTAGAGTGTCAGAGTCCAATCCTGAGCGAGTTATGTGCCATGTGGGTGTGAGGTTTTGTGTTATTCTGTGCATTGCAGTTGATGTCTGGAACTTGCCCCGTGTGTTTGCAAAGCGAAATGGTAGTTTTATTCGGTCTTGGAAGGGATATAGGCATTTCTTTGCTAAGCCAATTATATGCTTTTACCCACCTAATTGTTATGAATCGTAGTTAATCCATTTGAGCCTGTAATCTTGTTTCTTTGGCAACCACATTACAAGACTTACCCAATTGTTTAAATTTACCCTCTATTTGAACCTTTTACCTCTCGCGAGCACTTAAATTTGTTATGAACTTTGTAAAAGTGAAGGGTGGGGTGGTTGATTTGGCTTTTGAGTGGAACTGTTGAAATAAGGAAGAAAGGTGCATTTTTTTTGAAAAAGTAAGAGCCACTTGAATTGAAAAGAAAGAAAAAAATGTGTTGTATTGCTGTGAAAAATATTCTTTGATAGAGGTAACTTGATGTAATTGTGCATAAAGAAGTAGGGTGTTATATTGATGTGAATGTGGAGTTATGGTTTGACATAAGTGTGAGATTCTGAACAATGAAATATATGTACTAAAGTGTTTAGGGAGGTGTAGTCACTCTTATATCCAAATGTATCCTACACATCCCGCAACCTACATTACAACCAAATTAAAGTCTTACTTGATCCTTGACTGAATGAGCTCCATTAGTAGAGTAGTACACTACGCGCAATCCTATGGTAAGTTTTTTTGTGGCATATGATTGTTGTTTCTGAGAGTGAGTGAATTCTTTCTATATTGAGTTCCTAATTGTTCTTAAACTTTATTGTGTGTGGAACTACTCTCTATTATTGTGTGAGGGCACTTGATTTATGAAGTAAATGTAATGTCATTGACTTCTACGTTAGAGTAAGTGAGCGGGTTATAAATAATGCGTTATGCTTTTGAGTCAAATCCTAGGATGTTACAGTATTGTGCTTAAGATATTTTAAATATTCTTGGTGTGATAAGTTATGGGAGTTGTTAAAAAAGTCGTGTCTTTATGAAGTGTAGTTTGATTGCTCGAGGACGAGCAATTGTTTAAGTGTAGGATGTTGATGGTAGGCTATAATTGCGTATTTTAGCCTCTTGTTGCACTCTAATTTGATGTACTTTATACATGTTTGATCTTTCATTGATAGTGTTTTGCACTAATTGGGTGTTTTATGCCTTGTAAGAGCGATTCTGAGTGATGTAGATGTTATGGAGATAATTCGAGCTATTTGGAGATTTAAAGTCCGAGTAAAAGCCCAAGGGATTAAGTCGGGATCGTGTTCAGGGGTCGAGGACCAAGTCTGGACGTAAAAAATCAAGATTCAATCGGTACTCTGAGAAAAGTGAACTAGTGTGGTGCGTGGCGTGCCACGACTGTGCATAAATTCCTGTTGTTACCAGAACCAACTCTCCGGATTTACCCACTAATTCCCCGCATGGTGCGTCTCCCCATGCAATGTGCCTATGCAAATTTTACAGAGTGAAAATCCCATTTCGGCTAGGAGAAGGTGATTTAGTCTGGGCCCGACCTTACTTGGTATAAATACATGGAAAAGTGTTATTTTCTGGAATTTTGACACATATTCAACCTAAGGAGGCTATCCCATTTCGGCTAGGAGAAGGTGATTTAGTCTGGGCCCGACCTTACTTGGTATAAATACATGGAAAAGTGTTATTTTCTGGAATTTTGACACATATTCAACCTAAGGAGGCTATCCCATTTCGGCTAGGAGAAGGTGATTTAGTCTGGGCCCGACCTTACTTGGTATAAATACATGGAAAAGTGTTATTTTCTGGAATTTTGACACATATTCAACCTAAGGAGGCTATCCCATTTCGGCTAGGAGAAGGTGATTTAGTCTGGGCCCGACCTTACTTGGTATAAATACATGGAAAAGTGTTATTTTCTGGAATTTTGACACATATTCAACCTAAGGAGGCTAAGGAGGAGTTAAAAGAACACGAGCACAAGGATTTCATCATTCCTTCCTCACTCAAGACCCGAGCACACATTTTTTTTTAATTATATTGGTGATGAATTACTCCATGTCTATGGAGAAGTTATCTTTAGGGTTTGACGGATTTGGTGTATTGATGATTGTTCTGTGGATTATAACTATAGCTTTATGTATTAAATCATTCTTGGATGATTAATTGTTGCATCTATACTCACGTGTTCATCTAATCGAGAGAGGCATAACTTATGATATCTTTGCATTATAGTGTTGGTTGAGTTCATTAATTCTTCTTAGTAATCGAAAGAGGCTAGATAAATAATTGATTAAACCTATTTAAGAGAATAATCGAAAGAGGTTTTCCTAAAGACCAATCCACTACGCATTCTTGCATATCTTCACGTGTTTAAATTGGTTCATCTTGTGAGGTTAAGACATAATCAAGAGAGGAGTTTTTGCTGAACGTTTGAACTAATAATTGAGTGAATTCGGGAGACTCACTTAAACATTAAAAGTGAATTACCTAGAGTTAGATCCCAAATAATTATCTTGCACATATCCTATTGTAACGACCCGACCGGTTGTTCCGTGAGATTAGCCCCATTTCCCTCATTTCTGCTTTATCATATGTTTCTTATCCTATATATGTTGTGTTGGGTCGGTTGGTTCGGGTTCGGAGTAGGCGTGGTGAGAACTGAGACACTTAGTCTCTTAAATTGGCTTAATAGTTGGAAAAGTCAATTGGGAGTTGACTTATTGGTAAACGACCTCAGAATGTAGATTTTATGGCTCAGATAGCTTCGTTAGGTAATTTGGGACTTAGAAGTGTGTTCGGAATGAAGTTTTGATGTCCGGTGTAGAATTAGGCTTGAATTGGCGAAAGTTAGTTTTTCGCGATTTCCGGTCGGCACGGGAAAATAAGCTACTGGTGCCATTTTACTGGTGTGGCCGTACCTGCAGAAGGGGAGCCGCAGGTGCGATAGCCGTAGGTGTGATGGTCCTTGCGCAAGTGCGAAAGAGGGGGACGTGGCCAAGGAGCGCACGTGCGGACGCCTGGTCGCGCCTGCGAGCCCGCATGTGCGAGAAGTGGTTCGTAGGTGCGAAAGTCCGGACTTAAGTCATTTTCGCAGGTGCGCACCTGGGACCTCTGGTGCGGGTCCGCAAGTGCGATTAACTGGGTAGGAAGTATAAATATATGCCTCCGCGATTTTTTGGCATTTCTCATCACTTTTGCATGCGAGTTGAGTCATTTTGAGAGCAAGTTGGAGAAGGATTTCGAGGGTCTTTGGGGGAGGTAAGTTTCTCGGACTATAAAATCAATTCTATGTTATTATGTGACGGATTAGGCTTGGAATTAGTGGATTAAATGGCATAAATTGGGGGTTTAGGGCTTGGGAAATTGAGACTTATAATTAAGGAATTTAGGGATTGTGTTTGGTCAGATTTCGATGCTTTTTATATGTGTAGTCTCGGGAAAGAATGAGGATTCTTGTTATACGATTTTTATCAAATTTCGAGACATGGGCCCGGGGCTCGGGTTTGGCTAATTTCGGTAATTGTGCCTAATTTTGTTAGTTTTTGATTGGGGTTCATCTCCCTCGCATATTTTGATATTATAGATATGATTTGTGATAGACTCGGAGAATTTGGGAGCCGATTCGAGGGGCAAGAGCATCACAAAGTAGTTTTTGGACTGTTTTGAGGTAAGTAACGATTGTAACTCTAGACCAGAGGGTATAACACCCCGGTAATTTGTATTGTTTGGTAAATGCGGTGATGCACATGCTAGGTGACGAGCGTGCGGGCGGGAACCGATAGGGATTGTGACTTGGTCCGTCCCGTAGAGACTATTAAGCCGCATAATTGATTTGAAATCATGAGATATCCTATATTTTAGAGACTTATGCTTATTTATGGGCTGTAAGCCATGTTTGGGGCCTTGTGCCGAAATGTTTAGACCCTCAAGGGTATTTTTTCACTATTCTCACACTATTTTTTATAGAATATTCTATGAACTCAGTCATGTTTATTATTGTTGCTATTTCACTATTTTTACACTGTTTTAGAACACTGTAAGATATTTTGGGCTGAGTCCCATATTGTTTAGATGAGTTGCCCGAGTGGCTTGAGAGGATGACTGAGTGAGGCCGAGAGCCGAGATTGTGAGGATAATTATGAGTCGGTCTGCACGCCACAACAGATATTATATGGATGGGGCTGCACGTCGCAACATATGTATATTGGATCGGGTTGCATGCCGCATCAACATAGTGCTTGCGCCGTAGGAGCCACTCCAGAGTCTGTACACCCCCAGTGAGCAAAGTCGACTATATATATATATTCGATCGGGCTGCGCGCCGCATCATATGTTATTCGGATCAGGCTGCACGCCGCAATATATATTAGGTGGATCCGGCTGGACGCCATAGCAGTTGAGTGGTTATCTGATACTTGTTGAGTGCGAGTGCTTAATGTGAGCATGAAATACTGATAGTGCACTCACGAGTGACTAATATACCTTGTTATGAAAATTACTGTGCCTGGATGGCTGTTACATTGTGAATTTTACTGTTTTTTCCCTCTCTTCTTTATACTGAGCCTTCTGATGAAAGTTAAACTACTGCTTTATGAAATTATAATTTATAAATGCTCGTCACTACACTCAAGTTTTTAGTTACTTTGGTTACTTACTGAGTTGGCGTACTCACGTTACTCCCTGCACCTTTGTGTGCAGATCCAAGTACCGAACTATCTCGCTAGTTGATTTTCTGACGTGCTTGGAGTTTGTTTGTGTATCGGGGTAGCTTCTCAGCATCCCCATCTCACCTCCTTTCCTTTCCTCAGTTCATAGTTTTGTCTTTCATACTTCAGGCTCTTGTAGTAGCAAAGTCACTTTATTATACATTTTATTTATCATCCTAGGTGCTCATGACAGTTGACTCCAGGTTTTGGGGTAGTGCATAAATTGTTTATTTCATTTTGCTGCTTCAATCTGCTTAAGTGATTTTTTTTGTGAAAGACCGGTATAGTTTGGGAAATTATGAAATATTATAATAGTATGTAATGGTTGGTTAACCTAGTTCCATTATAGGCGCCATCACGGCCGACTTAGAATTTGGGGTCGTGACAAGTTGGTATCAGAGCCTAGGTTACATAGGACACAACGGTCATGAACAGGTTTAGTAGAGTCTTGCGGATCGGTACAGAGACTTCTGTACTTATCTTCAAGAGGCTATAGAACCCTTATGAACAATCTCCTTTTTTTTTGAATTCTGTCGTGCCATTTTGTTGATTCTGGAAATCTAAACTTCTGTTGTTTCATTCTCTCATAGATGGTGAGGACTCGCACTACCGATCAGGGTGACCAGCCACCAGATATACCAGCGAGAGGTCGAGGCCGTGGTAGAGGTAGGGGACCAGCCCGTGCAACAGTCGGGGCAGTACCAGAGGGTCCACCTACTATTCAGGATCAGGTTCCCACTGCAGATACTCCAGCGGGAAAGGCTCAGGTGCCAGCGGTGCCTATTGTTATTCCGGCTCTTCAGGAGACCTTGGCTCATATATTGACTATATGTACCACCCTTGATCAGGCAGTTGCTACATCTTCTACTGCCGCTACTTCTCAGGCCGGGGGAGGCAATCAGACTCCAGTTTCCCGAACACCTGAGCAGGTTACTCAAGGCCTTTAGACACCGGGGGCAGTTCCAGCCCAGCCGATTGCTCCAATTCAGGACTTCGTAGTTCCGGATATCCCGGATGATGAGCAACGTAGACTGGAGAGATTTAGTAGACTTCAGCCTCCGACATTCAGTGGTGCTGAAGGCGAGGATGCCCAGGGTTTTCTAGATAAGTGTCAGAGGATGCTTCGTACTACGGGGATTCTAGAGACCAGTGGGGTCTCGTTTGCTACTTTTGAGTTTTCTAGGGATGCTTTCACTTGCTGGGAGTCTTTTGAGAGGCTTGGGCCTATTATTTCAGCACTCCTCACCTGGAAGTAGTTCTCCACTATCTTCTTAGAGAAGTATGTACCCCAGTCTCACAGGGAGGAGCAACGCAGGAATTTTGAGTAGCTGCATCAGGGGGAGCTATCGGTGATGCAGTATGAGATGCGGTTTTCAAAGTTGGCTCATCACGCCACCGAGTTGGTTCCTACCAATAGGGAGAGGATTAGGAGGTTCATGGATGGCCTCACTTATCAGCTCCACCTTTTCATGACTCGGGGGAGGGTATCAGGTGCTACCTTCGAGAAAGTTATTGATATTGCTCGAGATATTGAGTCGGTTTGCCACCAGGAGCGGGAGGAGAGGGAAGCCAAGAGGCCTCGTGGATCGGGTGGTTCTAGTGGTGCTCTTTCCAGGGGTGAGTTTCAGCATGGTAGAGACCGTTCATTCTGGCCTCCTCACTCAGTCCGCCCAGCCTATAGTGGTGCATCTTCGGGGCATGGTTCCCGTAGTTCTCAGCTCAGCCGTTCTTCATTCAGCGCCCTTCCAGCCCAGAGTGCAGCTCGAGCACCATCATTTTAGGGTTCCTCTATTGATGGTTCTCCTAGTGGCCATTCTGGTGCCAGGGGTTCCTTTCAATCCCCGTCTGTAGCTCCAGGGAGTTGTTATGAGTGCGGAGAGTTCGGGTATATGAGGAGGCAGTGCCCCCATATTCTTGGAGGTCCATCTCAGTTGAGAAGCCAACCTTCGACTTCAGCTCCAGTTACTTCGCCACCTACCCAGGCAGCTAGAGGTGGTAGTCAGTCAGCTAGAGGCCGCTCTAGAGGGGGAGATCGAGCAGGTGGAGGTCAGGCCCGTATATATGCGTTTCCAGCCAGTCCAGATGCTACGGCCTCCGATGTAGTGATCGAAGGTATTATCTCAGTCTGTCACCGAGATGCTTTGGCCTTATTTTACCCTGATTCCACGTATTCTTATGTCTCGCCATATTTTGCCCATTTTCTGGATATGCCCCGTAAGTCTTTAGTTACATCTGTTCATGTGTCGACTCCGATGGGCTATACTATTGTTGTGGACCATGTGTATCGGTCGTGTGTGGTATCTATTGGGGGTCTGGAGACCCGAGTGGACCTTCTGTTACTCAGCATGGTCGATTTTGATGTGATATTGGGCATGAATTGGTTATCTCCGTGTCATGATGTTCTTGATTGTAACCCTAAGACCGTAACCTTAGCTATGCCAGGACGTCCGAGGGTTGAGTGGAGATGTTCTTCTGAGTATGTGCCTAGCAGGGTGATTTCCTACCTGAAGGCCCAGCGCATGGTTGAGAAGGGGTGTTTATCGTATCTGGATTTTGTGAGGGATGTCAGTGGTGAGACTCCCGCTATTGATTCGTTTCTTATGGTCCGTGACTTTCCGGACGTGTTTCCTGCAGACATGCCACATGCCACCTGACAGGGACATTGATTTTGGTATTGACCTGGTGCCAGACACTCATCCTATTTCTATTACACCTTATCGTATGGCACCAGCGGAGCTTAAGGAATTAAAGGAGCAGCTTCAGGAACTCCTAGATAAGGGGTTCATTCGGCCTAGTGTTTCACCTTGGGGTGCTCCAGTGTTGTTTGTGAAGAAAGATGGTTCTATGCGCATGTGTATTTATTATCGGTAGCTGAACAGGGTTACGGTGAAGAACCGGTAGCCCTTGCCTCGTATAGATGACTTGTTTGAGCAGTTGCAGGGTGACAGGGTATTTACTAAGATTGACTTGCATTCTGGCTATCATCATTTGAAGATTCGGGGCCCGAAATCCCGAAGACTGCCTTCAGGACTAGATATGGTCATTATGAGTTTCTGGTTATGTCATTCGGGCTGACCAATTCCCCAACAGCCTTTATGCACTTAATGCACAGTGTATTCCGACCTTATCTGGATTCTTTCATCATCGTGTTTATTGATGATATCTTGGTGTATTCTCGATCTCGGGAGGATCATGAGCAGCATTTGAGAGTTGTGCTTCAGACCTTGAGGGAGAAGGAGTTGTATGCAAAATTTTTGAAGTGTGAGTTCTGGTTTGATTCAGTAGCATTCTTGGGGAACGTGGTGTCCAGTGAGGGTATTCAGGTTGATCAGAAGAAGACAAAGGCGGTGCAGAGCTGGCCTAGACCATCATCAGCTATCGAGATCCGTAGTTTCCTTGGTTTGGATGGGTACTATCACCGTTTTGTTGAGGGATTTTTATCTATTGCAGCACCTATAACCAGGCTGACCCAGAAGGGTGCTCAGTTCAGGTGGACTGAGGAGTGTGAGGAGAGCTTTAAGAAGATTTTTTAGTCAGCTTTGACTACAACTCCGATATTGGTTTTGCCTACGGGTTCAGATTCTTATACACTTTACTGTGATGCCTCGAGAGTTGGCCTTGGAGAGGTTTTGATGCAGGATGGTAGGGTGATTGCCTACGCGTCAAGACAGTTGAAGGGGCACGAGAAGAATTATCCAGTGCACGATCTGGAGCTAGCAGCTATTGTCCACGCCTTGAAGATTTGGCGTCATTATTTGTATGCAGTTCATTATGAGAGTTTCACTGATCACCATAGTTTAATACATCTGCTTATACAGAAGGATCTGAATTTGCGTCAGAGGAGATGGTTGGAGCTTCTCAAGGATTATGACCTCACCATTCTATATCATCCGGGGAAGTCGAATGTAGTGGCCGATGCCCTGATTCGCAGAGCAGAGAGTTTGGGGAGTCTATCCTACCTTCCAGTAGCACAACAACCTCTAGAACTAGATGTTCAGGATTTAGCGGGTCAGTTGGTGAGATTAGATCTATCAGAGGCCCCGCGGGTATTGGCTTGTGTAGCCTCCAGGTCTTCTCTTTATGATCAGACTAGAGCACGCCAGTATGATTATCCACACTTGCTCGTTCTTCAGGAGAGGGTCCGACAAG
Source organism: Nicotiana paniculata (assembly GCA_005239505.1). Classification (NCBI taxonomy): domain Eukaryota; kingdom Viridiplantae; phylum Streptophyta; class Magnoliopsida; order Solanales; family Solanaceae; genus Nicotiana; species Nicotiana paniculata. The sequence continues at coordinate 119,526 of ML337599.1, forward strand.
GTGATGCCAGGGATGCGGTTATTGGTGCTGATGGGGTCATGAGGATGCAGGGCCGGATTTGCATGCCCAATGTGGATGGGCTTCGAGAGTTAATTATAGCAGAGGCCCATAGTTCGCGGTATTCTATCCATCTGGGTGCCTCAACTGTTAGCAGGTCAAGTATGAGCACCAAAGACCAGATGGATTACTTCAGAGATTAGATATCCCGGAGTGGAAGTGGGAGCGAATTACCATGAACTTTGTAGTTGGGCTCCCCCGGACTTCGAGGAGGTTTGATGTTATATGGGTTATTGTGGATCGGCTGACCAAGTTTGCGCACTTCATTCACGTTAGTACTACTTACTCTTCGGAGTGGTTAGCTGAGATTTATATCCGGGAGATTGTTCGATTGCATGGGGTTCAAGTTTATATCATTTCCAATAGAGGTACTCAGTTCACATCTCAGTTCTGGAGGGCCGTGCAGAGAGAGTTAGGTACTCAGGTTGAGTTGAGCACATCGTTTCATCCTTAGACAGACCGGTAGTCCGAGCGTACGATTCAGATGTTGGAGGATATGTTGTGTGCCTGTGTAATTGATTTTGGGGTTTCATGGGACCAGTTTCTGCCACTCGTGGAGTTTGCATATAATAATAGTTATTAGTCGAGTATCCAGATGGCTCCGTATGAGGCTTTATATGGTAGGAGATGCAGATCTCCGGTTGGTTGGCTTGAGCCGGGCGAGGCTAGGCTATTGGCACAGACTTGGTTCAGGAGGCGTTGGGTAAGTTGAAGATGATTCAGGAGCGGCTTCGCACAACGCAGTCTAGGCAGAAGAGTTATGCAGACCGGAAGGTCCGAGATATGTCTTTCATGGTTGGGGAGAAGGTGCTGCTGAAGGTGTCGCCCATAAAGGGTGTTATGAGGTTCGGGAAGAGGGGAAAGCTGAGTCCTCGGTTCATTGGGACTTTTGAGGTGCTTCAGAGGATTGGGGAGGTGGCTTATAGACTTGCCTTGCCTCCCAGCTTATCGAGTATTCATCCGATGTTCCATGTTTCGATGCTCCGGAAGTATGTTGGTGACCCATCTCATGTTTTGGATTTCAGCGCGGTTAAGCTCGAGGGTGATATGTTATATGAGGTAGAGCCAGTGGCTATTTTGGATCGTCAGGTCAGAAAGCTGAGGTCTAAGGATATAGCTTCAATGAAGGTCCAGTGGAGAGGAAAGACGGTGGAGGATACCACCTGGGAGACAAGAGGGATATGCGGAGCATATATCCTCACTTATTTGAGACTCCAGGTATGTTTCTATACTCGTTCAAGGATGAACGTTTGTTTAAGAGGGGGATGATGTAACGACTCGGCCGGTTGTTCCGTGAGATTTGCCCTGTTTCCCCCGTTTCTGCTTTATCATATGTTGCTTAGCCTATTTATGTTTTGTTTGGTCGGTTGGTTTGGATTCGGAGTGGTCGTTGTGAGAACTGAGACACTTAGTCTCTTAAATTGGCTTAATAGTTGGAAAAGTCATCTGGGAGTTGACTTATTGGTAAACGACCTCGGAATGTAGATTTTATGGCTTAGATAGCTTCATTAGGTGATTTGGGACTTAGGAGTGTGTTCATAATGAAGTTTTGATGTCCGGTGTAGAATAAGACTTGAATTGGCGAAAGTTAGTTTTTGGCAATTTTCGGTCGGCAGGGGAAAATAGGCTATTGGGATCGGGATGGAATTTCGTAAGTTGGAGCAGGTTCGTAATTTCATTTTGGATATGTGTACAAAGTTTTAGGTCAATCAGATGTGTTTTGGATGGTTTCGGCATCCTTGGTGAAATTTAGAAGTTTCAAAGTTCATAGGCTTGAATTTGATGTGATTTTGGTGTTTTTGCGTTGTTTTTGGTGTTTCGAAGGCTTGACTAAGTTCGAATGAGGTTATGGGATGTGTTGGTATGTTTGGTTGGGGTCCCAAGGGGCTCAAGATTAATTTCGTATGGTTAACGGAGGTTTGGACTTAGGAATTTCCAGCAAAGCTGCTACTGGTGCCATTTTACTGGTGTGGCCATACCTGCAGAAGGGGAGCCATAGGTGCGATGGTCCTTGCGCAGGTGCGGAAGAGGGGGACCTGGCCAATGAGCACAGGTGCAAACGCCTGGTCACGCCTGCGAGCCCACAGGTGCGAGAAGTGGGCCGCAGGTGCGGAAGTCTGGACTTAAGTCATTTCTGCAGGTGCGCACCTGGGACCGATGGTGCGGGTCTGCAGGTGCGGAAAATCTTCCGCAGGTGTGCTTTAACTGGGCATGAAGTATAAATATGTGCCTCCGCAAATTTTTGGCATTTCTCATCACTTTTGCATGCGGGTTGAGTCATTTTGAGAGCAATTTGGAGAAGGATTTCGAGGGTCTTCGGTGGAGGTAAGTTTCTCGGACTATAAACTCGATTCTATGTTATTATGTGACGGATTAGGCTTGGAATTAGTGGATTAAATGGCATAAATTGGGGGTTTAGGGTTTGGAAAATTGAAACTTAGAATTAAGGAATTTAGAGGTTGTGTTTGGTCAGATTTTGATGCTTTTTATATGTGTAGTCTCGGGAAAGGATGAGGATTCTTATGATGCAATTTTTATCAAATACTGAGATGTGGGCCCGGGGCTCGGGTTTGGCCAATTTCAGGAATTGTGCCTAATTTTGATAGTTTTCGATTGGGGTTCATCTCCCTAGCATATTTTGATGTTATTGATTTGATTTGTGATAGATTCGGAGCAAATGGGAGCCGATTCGAGGGGCAAGAGAATCGTGAAGTAGTTTTTGGACTGTTTTGAGATATTTTGGGCTGAGTACCGTGTTGTTGAGATGAGTTGACCGAGTGGCTTGAGAGGATGACTGAGTGACGCCGAGAGCCAAGATTGTGAGGATAGTCATGGGTCGGGCTGCACGCCGCAGCAAATATTATATGGATCAGGCTGCGCACCGCAGCATATGTATATTGGATCGGGCTGCACACCGCATCAACATATTGCTTAGGCTGTAGGATCCCCTCGGGAGTCTGTACACCCCCAGTGAGCAAAGTCAACTATATATATATATTGGATCGGGCTGCGCCCCGCAACATATGTTATTCGAATCGGGCTGCACGCCACAACATATATTAGGTGGATATGGCTGCACGCCACAACAGTTGAGTGGTTATCTGATACTTGTTGAGTGTGAGTGCTTAGTGTGAGCATGGAATATTGATAGTGGAGTCACGAGTGACTGATATACCTTGTTATGAGAGATACTGTGCCTGGATGGCTGTTACATTGTGAATTTTACTGTTTTTCCCTCTCTTCTTTATACTGAGCCTTCTAATGAAAGCTGAACTATTGTTTTATGAAATTATAATTTATAAATGCTCGTCACTACACTCAAATTGTTAGTTACTTTGGTTACTTAATGAGTTGGCGTACTCACGTTACACCCTGCACCTTTGGGTGCAGATCCAGGTACCGGACCGTCTCGCTAGTTGATTTTCTGACGTTCTTGGAGTTTGTTCGTGGATCAGGGTAGCTGCTCAACGTCCCCAACTCACCTCCTTTCCTTTCCTCAGTTCATAGTTTTGTCTTTCATACTTCCGACTCTTGTAATAGCAAAGTCACTTTATTACCTTGTATTTATCTTCCTAGGTCCTGATGACAGTTGACTCCAGGTTTTGGGGTAGTGTATAAATTGTTTATTTCATTTTGCTGCTTTAATCTGCTTAAGTGAAATAATTTTTTTGTGAAAGACTGGTATAGTTTTGGAAATTATGAAATATTATAATAGTATGTAATGGTTGGCACCTATCAACCCCTATTTTCTCTCACTGATAACTTCCTTGCTTACCTTTGTTGCGATCCTCATCAGTCAATAACTTTAGATTCTTAGTTAATTGTATTTAGAAATCATATAAATCTCAATTGTTGATTCTCTTGGATAGCAATCAAGATAGAAACTATGAAAATAATGTTTAACTCAAATCCTTGTGGATACGAATGTTATACTATACTATCTTTGACTAGTGAGCATAATTTAAGTGTGTGTTTCAAGCTCGTCAATGCTCTAGATCTTACCAATGGCAGAAGTCTTAGAAGTATCGAAGATGGATGGGTGAGCCTCGTCCAGATGTTTGACAGATTTGGGCACCCTGAAAGCTACGAATGTTATTCAGAGGAGTTTTAATGTGACCATGAGACGCGGGAGAGTCTCAAACATATCACTTTCGCAATGGAATTGTTGGGATTATTGGTCTTCCTTGAACGAAGGGGCCGTATCAATATCAACCTATTACAAATGGTCCTAGAAACCTTCTGATGAATTTTTCAAGCTACTTTGGTGCCGATGGTGTTGGCCGAGACGCTAAGAGCTTTATATGCATATTCAAGAGCATACAATTTCTTCGAAGGATGAAGATGATGATCGAGTAGTGGAATGCATCCAGATAGAGTCAAGCATAGAAATAGAAGAAGATCCAGGGGAGGAGTCTGAATTCAACGATGATGAGCAAGAGTAAGACCCGAAGGAGGATCTGAAAGAAGAGCCAGAAGAAGAGAAGGGTACAAGAAGCGACTCAGGGGATGGTTATTAGAATATGTGTTTAATATGTTAAACTAAAGTGGCATGTCTCCTAATGTTATGACTATCCTTAGCATGCTCTCACATGCTCAATGACTTAACCTGTATTGCATTTACCATGTTCCAAATTGAGTCTGTTGACTCTCCTAGTTTCGTGTTCTTTGTTTAACCAATATTGTCACTCTTGCTTCTAAAATTCCAATGTGTTTACAAGTCCTGATAGATGTCATTGTCACGACACAAAATCCATTAAGGTCGTGATGGCGCCTAACACCGCCGTCATGCAAGCCAACATTGAATGATTAACTTAATTACTCTTTTTAGTATTTGAAATCATAATTTTCATTAATTACAGAGTACGAAATAGAATTTACAAGGTAAGTGATAATATTTACACAAACTACAATAATGAACAATACCATAAGAACCCCCAAAACCCGGTGTCACAAGTGCATGAGCATCTTTTAATGAGTACAACAATAATACAACATCCGGCTGAAATAAAAGTTAGACGGGGAATATAAATAATTCTGTTGGAGACTTTGTAAGTTGCAAATCATATAAAAGAAGTACAACTCACCTTAAAGTCCCCGCAACAGTCGTGCCTCAACACCCAGATGACACCAAAAACATATATGTATACCTGCACAACAAGTGCAGCAAGTGCATCCTGAGTACGTAAATCAACGTGTACCTAGTAAGTATCTAGCCTAACCTAGAGAAGTAGTGACGAGGGGTCGACATCGACACTTACTAGTGGTCCAATAAGACAGATACAGTAAGAAGTAAACAGATATGGGGCAGAGTAAATAAACGAGATAAACAAGTATAAATGCGTGGTGTAATCCTTCTTTCAACAATTAAACTCAAACTCTCGATTAGCAGTTACCTCCTCCACCGGAGTATATGTATATATATAATGAACTTCACCAGATAGGTCGTCATAATTCAAATAAGCAAAAATCCCAGATATGTTGGCTTTTTGACAAATAATACGCATGATTCCGTAGGAGTATTTTATAGAAATGTCGAGGCGTACAGCCCGATCCAATCATAATCTGGTATATAACCATAGATACATCTATTATATTGTCGAGGCCAACGGCCCGCTCCCATGAGAGTGGGGTACATAATCCTGCTGAGGCGAACGACTCAATCCCATAAGATGTGCGCACTACTAAGGGTCGAACGACACGAACCATGGATGTATCTATCCTGCCGAGGCGAATGGCCCGATCCCATTAGAATAAGAAGCTTTGACGGGTCCTTGACCCCACTCATGAAGGGACATCTGAGTTATAAGGAGATTTGAGGAAACCTTTCGATGAGAAAGCATAACGCGGGAGAAAGTCATAAGAGGAGTAAAATTATTCGCGTCTAATCACGAAGCCCGTCGAATCTCTACAATAGAGAGTCTATCGCTCTACACAAGTCTAGTCTCAATTTGTAATGTAACATTAAAGAATTTAATAAGCAAGGGACTGTTCAAATAGTAAAACTATAGCATGGTGTGAACCTATGTCTACCCGAACAATAACATAGATTTAGCTACGTACGGACTCTCATCACCTCGTACGTACGTAGCCCCGACAACAAGTATCACATATCAAATACATCACCCAGGGGTAGTTTCCCCCTCACAGAGTTAGACAGGAGACTTACCTTGCTCCGAAGTTCCATAACCATCTCCAAAGCCTCTTTAACAACTCAAACTGATGCTTGTCGATCCAAAACTAGTCAAACAAGGTGCAAACCAATCAAAATATACTCTAATACCCATAATCAATCAATTTAAACAATTACCTACCTCGCTCGAAAAGTCAATGAAGTCAACTCTCAGGCACACGTGCCCCGATTCCGAAGAGTTTCAAAGATAAACTTCACCTATAACACCACGAACTCAAATATATAATGTATTCCTAATTCCATGTTCAATTTCGTGGTAAAAGTCCAAAAATACCAATTTCTAGGTTTCTTTTTAAATCCCACAGTTCTACTAATTCCCATGGTTAAATCCTTGTAGAATCCATGTAGTCAACTAATAATATGCGGGAATTAGTTACCTTGCAACAAATGATGAAAATATCCTCTTGAAGCTCTCCAAAAATCGCCCAAACCAAGAGAAAAATGAGTGAAATGAGCAAAATCCTGATTTAAAACAATCTGCCCAGGTTCACATTTGTGAATGAATAGTAAAATCCAATGAACAGTGTTCGCAATTGCGAATGAACAGTGCCTAACCTGAAACCAGCAAACCCAAACTTCTTCGAAATGATCTGAAACCACCCTAAAACTCATCCAGAACCTTCCAGGACACAAACCATATATGAATTTCAATCATAAAACACGCTACGGACCTACCCACTCAAAACACTAGAAATAGGTCGCCTTAACCCGATATTGACCATGGTCAAACTCCAAATTTCTTAACTTTTCTAGTCTCTCAACCAATGATCCAAAATACACACAAGCCCCTCGGGACCCCTTCAAATCATACCAAAAAGTCCCAAACATGATAAGAACTTACTCGAGGTTTCAAATCACATCAAACAACGCTGAAACTACTAATCGCGCTTCGAATCAAATTATGAGTTATGAAATTTCCAAATTCTATAATTTGCGCCGAAGCGTATCAAATCAATCCAGAATAAATTCAAATTTTGCACACAAGTCATAAATGACATTACAGGCCTATTCCCACTTCTAGAATTGCCGACCCCGGTATCAAAAAGTCCACTCTAGGTCAAAATTCCCAAAAACCTTCAATTTCCAACTTTTGCCAAATGACCCAGAAATGACCCACGTACCTCCAAATCCACATTCGAACTTGCTTCTAAGAACAGAATCACCATACAGAGCTATTACCATGCTCAAAATCCCAAACAGACATGGATAGCATCAAAATCCACTTCAACCCAAACTTATGAAATTCATCCAAAATGCCAGCTTTCCACAATAAGCACTGAAACACTCCTAAGTCATCCCCTGATCCGGACATACATCCAAGTACAAAATCATCATACGAACCTATTAAAACCTTCAAATCCTGATTCCAAGGTCGTTTACTCAAAAGTCAAACATTAGTAAAATTTTCCAACTTTAAGCTTCCGAAATTAGAATTTTCCTTTCGAATCAACTTTTAACTTTTCGGAATTCCGACCGCATGTACAAGTCCTAATACATGAAGTGAAGCTACTCAATGTCTGAAACTTCCAAATGACATGCTAGAGGTTGAAATGACCAGTCGGGTCATTACAGTCATACAACCTCGTCTCTATGAGGTATTGCTGTAGAACTATTTGGTTGGTTTCCATGTGTGGCTTATTAATTTATTTTGTAAATTTGTCAATATTGTAACTATTGGGATGGATATGACCCTATGCATAGATTTGAGCTGCGAAAATAGGAATAATCTCCTATTTCTTTTGGAAGTGTTTGGATCCGGGCCTGCTACTCAAGCCCCAGGCAGTGCTGGCGTTAACTCTTCCTAAGTGTGCCCTATTTTTTGGGCCTGTAATCATCTTGGTTATGTAATATCCGAAGTCTGTTTCCTTTCTTTCCTTTATTATCTTCGGTCATGTAATAAATTGTAAACAAATTATGGGGGAGATTAGTGAAAGGGGATGAGGTATTCTACTGCTTGCAGGAAATGGTAGAAAACAAGCCTTTAGGGTCTATGTGTTTTATTTGCTATTTCATTCAGCATGCCTTATATTTTATTTAGTTTAGTGTGTTGTACACCAATAGAAAGCATGCCTATAGGAATCACACACAGACTTCACTTAACTTGTCAAAACATATTTGCTCAAGTAATTGTTGAATTTGTTTCCATGTGTACTACTAAACTCTTCTAAATAACATGCATGTAGGATACAATAACACATGTTTTGCTAATGTCCACCTAGATACCATCTCTATAGGGTTTCAATCATTCGACTAATTCTATTGCTCGTAATACGTTGCTTCTTTAGATATCATGACTATAGGATCTTAATCAACTAAATCAATTACTTTGTCACATCGTCACATTGTCACACTTAGACGACATGCCCATAAGGATAAAGTATATAAATTCAATTTCAATTATTAACTACAAGAAATCCTGCCTATAGGACACTGTCACCTATATAAGAAACTTTTCTATAAAATCAGCGCTGGTAATTAAGAATTCTGGGATCGTTTCACTGCCTCATTGCATAGACAATTTAGAGATCATTCCTATAGGTGATTTTTAACACTTATAATCTGTGAATTCATTAGTCAAAAACAACAATGATGTTTGTATGATGCTGAAAATCAGAATCGCCTAGGAATTATGCCTATAGGATTTGACAACTATAATGCGTCTTAATTCCCTAAAATATGTACTGCCTAAACTGCCCGCATGCATTTGTTGTTTATGTGTGGAGGCTAACCTGAGCCTTTAATTGTCTTTAGGTAAAGTCCTATCTATTTTGAGTTGCGTAGTTTTATCATTTTGAGCAACTTAAGCTGAGCCTAGAACCACCTAATAGAGGTCTAAAGCCTCCTGGATCATAGGCATGGGACGAGTATTGCACGCATAGGGTACAACCTAGAATTGAAATTAGAGTGCCTTCAGTTAAACAACTTTAACATAGTAATTAATTAGCAGGATATGATAGGCTGTGCCCGCTGAATAATATGAGCAACCTTTCCCTCAAGGGAATTACGAAGTATTATCTATGTTGCACGGGGTGATCCTTTAGGCTAAAAAACTTTGAACCCCCTCCCCATTTTCTTTATGTATTCGTTATTTACACTTAGTCGTTTAGCATAGATCAATGTAGTTGTATCCTTGTAGTCTTTAACACTTGTACCGATTCTCATGTGTTTTAATAAGACTATGTGACTTATAAATTTCTCTTTTATTTATTTGATCACCTAGCCTAATTACATAATTCACATTGTCTAAAGTTTGGTCGGGACCCACAGTTGTGGACCTCGAAGAGTGCGTAACACCTTCTTTTTGAGGTAATTTGAGCGCTTACCCGATCTTTGGTGGCGTTGACTAGTCAAATAGAGTTATTTGCAAATAGATGCCCTAACGCACCTTAAAATCGTTAGGTGGAAACTCTTCTCTTTTAAGACCCATTTAAAAGAGTTTTCATACATCGAAACCCGCTTTCACGAGAAAATAGGGCGCGACAGCATGGCGACTCTGCTGGAGATATACTTAGGCTCTTAGCATAATGAACTTGACTTATATGGATTACTTTTTTTGTCCTAAACTTCAATTACATGCACATCCCTTTTCTTATTCACCTTTATTTGTTTAAAAGCTACTATTACATACATATCTTTTTCATATTCACCTTTATTTGTTTTAAATTGCTATGACATGCACACCCCTTCCCTTATTCACCTTTATCTGTTTTAAATTTCTATGACATGCACATCCCTTTCCTTATTCTCCTTTATTTGATATGACATTTATTACCTCTCTCCATATCCTTCATATTTCTTAATATTGCTATATTACGACTCTCCCATCCCTATTTCCCTACCCGCTTCATTACGTTCTCGCACATTTTTCATGAGCTAAACTGACTTCTCTCTTCTGTCTTTATTTTCTTTTCTCTTCATGGTAACTTTCGCTATTTTATTTATTGGTTTTACGTACTTTTATCATGAAAATACTTGGCAATGTTTTTATTATTTTTGCACAAAGCATAGTCCACATCATATTGCACTCGTGCCATTTATAAACATAGCGGCGCTTGATAAGTGTTTGCGCTTTCCTGAAATCACCCTTTTTGAATCGAAAATGCTTATTTGCGGTAGAATAATTGATCAGTGGTGCAGTCGACAATCCTGTTCCTTTCCCTCTCAAGTTGTCCACTTGGGAGTACCAGTCTAGACCCTTCTAGAAACCCTACTGCAATTTTAAATGTACATGCATCATGCTAAGCCTAGTACGGGTTGAAACGTTACTAACGTAACAACCTGCTAAGATGAACCTTGTCCAAAGTCTGACAGGATTTACACAATCCCAATGGACACTATCATATTATGTGAATTACTTGGAGAAAATGTGCCAACAAGTTGATCATTATTAGGTAAGTAGTCAAGTCTGAAGGGGGAAGGGCTAGCCTTTATTTGTTTGTAGAAAATGAAGAATGAAATCCCTAGGTTCGATATGGTCTAGAATATCACGCTTTTGCTACTTAACTGGTAGAAGACCTTGTGCCTTGTGAAAAGAATCATGTGAGGAGGGTACTTGGTGACCTGCCATCTTTGTTGAACATTTAACCAAATAGGGAAATGATCGAGGCTGCCACCATGTTCTGCGACGAGAAAAGAGCTGTTTCTCAATTTGGAAATATTGAAATGATTCATCTCTTAGAAGAAATAGGAGGTTTTCCAAGTTGCCATGGGATAGTTGGGGATTACTGGTACTAGAGAATCACACTCCCCGTGGTTTCCTAAAAATGTTGGGTTTTAAGAAGAATGATGAACTACTTTGTCTAAAGAAATCATACATCCCATTTGAGTTTCTTTACCACCGTTATGGGCATCGCAAGTCATATTGTTTTCACCATGATGAACTAGCCATTACTTCCTTGGGATGGGTGCACCAACGAGTTTATATGTTCGTTGTTTGCTTCTAGGGGTTGTTGATATTTCCAATGAAAGGAGGAAGAATTCATACTCGCTTAGCCATGGTCGCCAGGACCTTAATGGATGGCATCGAGGGATAAACTTACACTATTATCCCCAAGATCTTAGCTAAGATGTACCACGCTCTAGATCGGTGCAAGTAGGGATTCAGACACTTTGAGGGTTGTAATTTATTGCTACAAGTGTGGATGCTGGAACACTTTCAGAGGGGTAAGTATCATCAACAGCTTCTGCGAAGGCCGCTAAACGACTGCATAGCCAACCATCACCCAAAGAAAATGATGTTTATTCCAGACAGGTTTGCAAAGCCTGGACATGCTGTAAGTTGGGTGCGCTTCTTCATATGACAGTCGAGCAGGTGCATTGGATGTTTGAATGGTTTCCTAGTAGTGAGTTCATCATCAAATCGAAGGGGACTACTAACTTGGTATTGATTGGGCTGCGAGGTATCTACCCTTACGCTCTTAGAAGAGTAGTGATACAAGCTGGACGAAAACAAGTCATACCTCGAGTTTCCAAAATGGTCCAATACAAGGAATATTTTAAGGGAGATGTCATGCCATTCAAGTTCAAAGCTCAACACATGTGGAACCAAAATATCATTGTGGAAGGAGAAACTATTAAGCCAGACAGGTATCACGTCGGTCATATGTACTACTATTTATCATGGCTAGAAGAGAACGTAGTTGGGGATGTCAAACCAGGAGTCGATCTGAAGGAGAGGGTCATAGATGAAGTGGCTAAGGCACAGTTGAAGTACAAGAGGCTACATAAAAGGGTGTTCAAGTCCGAAACTAAACATCTAGAGCAGCACAAAGTGAACATGGAGGCGATAAGGGAATGGAAGGCGATTGCCACTAAGTCGACGGAAAGATTGGAATACCTGGAACAAGGAATTATAGAGCTAGAACGGAAGATGAGAAAGAGACTCTCGGATTGTCAAGGCATGGACGATGATGATTGAGGACATCTGGCAAAAGCTTATTTAGTGTTGGATATGCGCGATCTGGGAAACCTGATTAACCGAGTCAAAAGAGCCAATCATGGAAAAGATCCTTCAGGGGCCGAGTAGATTAGGAGATGATGTTCTTTAATACTTTCTTGCATAGATTAGATTCCGATGTAATAAGGCTAAATGTCGTTAGTAACTTTATTATATTATTGTCGACTTAGTAAAAGATTGTTTTGGTTCATTTTCGCCTTAATGAAATGAAGCAAAAGTTTGCATCAATTTTCTCCAAGTCTATGTGTTGCTTAGGCCTACCTCAGGCACAATGGGGTCCCAAAATTAGAACGCGAATTATTGCATGACTTTTTGAAACATGTTTAAATATTGCAAACATTCTTTTATTTCACCCTACTAACTTTGTTATCTTATGCTTTTTCTTTCTTTTTGATTACTCCCATTCCCAAAGGTTGGTTCGTGCATACTGGCATCATCAACATACCACACTAGATCCAGAGGTCCTCCACCTCCTCCTCTACCTAGCGACCCGACAAGTAAAAGCAAGGGTAAAGGAAAAATGGATGATTTAAGTGGTATCAGGAAAGACAATGATGCTGTGGCGGAATACATTGAAACTTCAGATAGTAGAAGTACTCCAGGGCATAATGAGTTGGTCTTACGTTTGGAGAAAAAACTCCTGGAACTACACGGTGAGCTTGAGCAGGTCTGAAACCTCTCCCTTACTCTCAGTGTTCTTGACATCAACCAACAAAACCCGACAACCCAGAACCAAACACCACCACTAAACGCACAAAATAACAATCCACCACCCATATTTGTGAATCCAACCGCGCAACACCACTATAATAATCCCGCACCTCCTCGGAACCTTAACCCACCACCAGTAAAAACCCCTCAACAACATCACCTTTTATCCAGCTCAATACCCGTAAACCACCACTTATCACACTCCCCAAAATGCACCACAACCTACTCCTGATCCCCAAAACTCGACAAACGATCACCTGTATACCCAAGTTCCAAGAACTCATCAAAGCAATCTGATATATATGGAAACCTTACCCTATACCCGCAGCAAACCCTCTACATACCCATACCAATTGAGAAGGACCTGCTCATTAGAAACATGGAAGAGGAACTCAAGAAGCTCACAAGGAGTGTTCAGAGTGTTGAAAGTGGGAAAGGCGTTGAAGGTCTAAACTATGAGGACCTGTGTACTCAACCGGATGTGGAATTGCCGGAGGGTTACAAACCTCCCAAGTTCCCAATGTTCGATGGTACTGATGATCCGAAAGTGCATCTGAAAACATACTGCAACAAGCTTGTAAGAGTGGGTAAGAATGAACAAATCCGCATGAAAGTGTTCATGTGAAGACTTACAGGAGACACTTTGTCTTGGTATAGCAGTCAAAACCCAAAGAAGTGGGTTAATTGGGTGACTATGGCATCAGATTTCATGGATAGGTTAAGGTTCAACTCAAAAAATGCGCCAGGCATTTACTACATTTAAAACCTCAAGAAGAAGCAGACAGAAACCTTCCGCGGTTTATGCTACTCGTTGGAGATCAGAGGCCACAAAGGTAAGACCAGCACTTGAAGAAGAACAAACCAACAAGTTCTTTGTCAGAGCACAAGATCCGCAATATTATGAACGATTGATGGTCATCGAAAATCACAAGTTCTCAGACATCATCAAGTTAGGGGAACGAATAGAAGAAGGAATCAAGAGTGGGATGGTAACTAATTTCGAGGCATTGCAGGCAACGAATAAAGCTTTGCAATCAGGAGGTATTTCAAAGAAGAAAGAAGTGGGTGCTCTGATGGTAGCCCAGGGCCCTAAGTCTCCCCTCACATACCAAACACCACCACCCACATATAAACCCTCACCTCCAAAATACCAATACCCTTCCGCCACCCACCATACCTATAACACTCAACCAGTATATTACCATTCACCTCCACCCTCCTGCCAAAACTACCCAAATCCACGTCCAAATTTTGACTACATGCCTCCTAGACAATACACCCCAATTGCAGAACCCATAGCCCAACTATATGAGAGACTGAAGGCTACTGTTATGTCACCCCTATTACTATTGTTGTTGTGGAAAATCCCTCCCAATGGATCAACCCTAACAAAACATGTGTTATCATTGAGGCATGAAAGGTCATACCATTGAGGAATGTCGCACGTTGAAAGACAAGATTCAAACGTTGATCGATACTAAGGTTATACAAGCAAAGGAAGATACACCAAATGTTTGCAACAACCCTCTCCCGGATCACAGAGGTGAGGGAGTGAATGTTATAGAAACTGATGAGGAGTAGGATCAGGAGGGTTCCATTGGAATCATTTGAGAGGGAGATGCTCATAAAACATCTCCGATCACCCTCACGCCAGTTGTGGTACAAACCCAGGCGCCATTTGAAATAGGTAGCTACACCCTTCACTATAATGGTAGCTCCCGCACCATCTTACAAGTCTGATGTTGTCCCGTGGGATCATGTTACGGAAGCGAGAAAGGAAAAGCCAAAATGGAAGAAACATGTGTCGGGAAAGGTATGACCAGAATTAGTAAAATATACAAACCTAAGAATCTGGGAGGAACAAGAAAGGGATTTGCACCTAAGCCGCATGTTTTTGAGACAGACACTGATGATCTTTGGAGGAAGATACAAGCAAGGGAGTACTCTGTTGTTGACTAGCTGAACAAGACTCCTGCTCAGATATCCATCTTATAACTGTTGTAAAACTCAGATGCATAAAAGCATGCTTTGATGAAGGTGTTAAGAGAAGCTTATGTACTCGTCGACACCACTAGTGGGGAGACGGCTAACATGGTAAGACAGGTACTGGAGAGCCACAAAATCACTTTCAACGAAGATGAGTTACCACCAGAAAGACTGAGTCATAGCAGGACATTGCACATCACAGTGCAGTTCGAGGACAAGTTCATCTCTAGGGTCTTGATAGATGAAGGTTCGAGTCTGAACATATGCTCACTAACCACTCTAAAGAGATTGATAAAGGCCTACACGGGATATGAGTGGGAAGCATGAATATGAAGGCGTTCGATGGATCTCAGATAGCCACTATCGGATAAATCAACCTGGATCTACAGATTGGTCTGACTTGATTTGATGTTGAGTTCCAAGTGCTAGATATATCTTCTACTTACAATCTATTGTTGGGACAACCATGTATACATGCAGCCGACAAAGTGGCTTCAACTCTGCATCGGATTGTGAAGCTCGAGTGGAATCATCAAGAGGTGATCATTCATGGAGACTGAATCAAACCCATCTACACCAATCATACCATTCCAGTCATCGAAAACTTGAGGAAGTTGGGTGGAGAAACATATCATCGCATTGAACGGGTTAATGCAACTGAAAAGGACCGATGGTGGAGTAAGAAGATAGAAATCATATTGTTGTGGACGGAATACAAACCAGGCAAGGTCTTGGCAAAAAGCTTCAGGGGATCACCAAACCAGTACAACCACCATATCATGGCACGACCTTCGGACTCGGATATGAATATACATGGAAAAAATATCAGGATTGGGCATCTCCATGGCGTGCACCTTATTTTCCGCTGGAACAACCTATACCATCTCTGCACCAGACATTCCATAAGGCTGACATGATGTGGGGATCTGAGGAAGATGAGATTTTGGCCGGTATGAGGAAGTTGTTTCTAGATGAAGAAGACATGGATTGTAGTGCAATTGTTAAGGAAGAGAAGGAGGAATAGCTTACCATTCAGACAATGGAAGAGGGATTTATTCTCAAGAACTAAACCACTGCACCATCCCGGGCTCGCCGAGTTTCTGGGTAGCCTGGCAAATTAGCATGAATTATTTTCAAATAGTTTTGAGCATTTAAGACATTTTCAGTATTTTGTGTGAAATAATTACTCGAGCCATCGTTTCGTACTTGTTGACATTTTAAAATTTATATTAATGCATTACTATTTTTCATATTCATTACTATTTTTCTACATTCTTTTCAGCATAATTATTACATATCTTGATGAACTTACGACTGTGACATGTAATGAGACAACGCAACATAAGGACAGTGATTCGGAAGATCTGGAAGATGATATAATACCTAAGGAAATTGTCAGAGAAATAGAGAATTTTGAAAACAAACCGAAGTCTAATTTGGAAGAAACTGATTTTGTTAACTTAGGGGATTCTGAAACAGTCAAGGAAACTCGTATTAGCATTCATCCATCACCGTCAGATAAAGAAGGGTATATGAGGTTCCTAAAGGAGTATGACGACATCTTTGCATGGTCCTACAATGATATGACTAGTTTAAGCACATCCATAGTAGCTCAGGTACCCATAATCCCATGTGTTCACCGGTACAGCAGAAGATCAGGATGTTCAACCCAGATATGAGTTTGAAGATAAAAGAGGAAGTCACCAAGCAAATCAAAGACAAGGTTCTCCGAGTGATCGAATATTTGACCTGGTTAGCCAACATTGTGCTAGTTCCAAAGAAAGATGGGAAAGTTAGAGTATGTGTCGATTACCGAGATCTGAACAGATCAAGTCCTAAGGATGATTTCCCGCTGCCCAACATACACATACTGATTGAAAACTGCATTAAGCATGAACTCTAATCCTTTATGGATTGCTTCGTGGGATACCATCAGATTTGAATGGATGAAGAGGATGCTGAAAAGGCTGCCTTTATCGCACCGTGGGGGATATATTGTTACAAAATGATGCCTTTTAGTTTGAAGAATGTTGGTCCCACCTACATAAGGGCCATGATGACTATCTTTCACGACATGATACACAAGTAAATAGAGGTGTACGTGGATGATGTTATCAGCAAATCTAAAAAGCGTCCGGATCATATAGCAGACTTGAAGAAAATTTACGACCGGCTTCGAAAATAAAATTTGAAGTTTAATCCTACCAAATGTGCCTACGGAGTCCCTGGTAGAAAACTGTTAGGTTTCATCATCAGTCGCCGAAGAATTGAGTTAGATCCCTCAACAATCAAAGCTATCCAGGACTTGCCACCGCCAAAAAAATAAGAAAGTTGTGATGAGTTTTCTAGGGAGCCTCAACTATATCAGTTGTTTTGTAGCACAAATCAAAAGTTATATGTTAGCCAATCTTCAGAATGTTGAGGAAAGATGATGCAACAAGCTAGACTGAAGAATGCCAGAAAGCCTTCGACAAAATCAAGGAGTATTTATCTAAACCGCCCGTGTTGGTCCCACCATAACAAGGAAGACCTCTGCTTCTTTATATGTCTGTGTTGGATGGGGCCTTTGGTTTTGTTCTAGGAAAACATGATGAAATTGGAAGGAAGGAGCAGGAAATATATTATCTTAGCAAGAAGTTCACGCCTTACGAAGCCAGGTACTATTTATTAGAATGCACATGATGTTCTTTGACATGGATAGCCTAGAAGTTGAGACATTATTTCTGTGCGTACACTGCATATCTCATATCAAGGATGGATCCACTGAAATACATCTTTCAAAAACCCATGCCTACGGGCAAACTAGCAAAGTGGCAGATATTGGTGAGTGAGTTTGTCGTCGTCTATGTAACTCAAAAGACAGTCAAAGGGCATGATTTGGCGGATCACTTGGTAGAAAATCCCATAGATGGAGAATATGAACCATTGAAAATGTATTTTCCCGACGAGGAGGTACCATTTGTAGGAGAATACATTAACAAGGCATACGATGGTTGAAAGATGTTCTTAGACAGAGAAGCAAACTTCAAAGGAGTAGGTATCAGAGCTTTCTTAGTATCAGAAACCGGTCAACATATTCGATATGTGCAAAACTCAGGTTTTCGTGCACCAATAATATGGTAGAATATGAGTCCTACATCAAGGGACTCAGGTTGGCCATTAACATGAACGTTTAGGATTTACTGGTAGAAGATTCAGACCTATTGGTGCACCAGGTTCTAGGAGAATGGGCTACGAAGAACACCAAAATATTGCCATATTTTCACTATGTACAAGAGCTGATCAAGAGGTTCACAAAGATAGAGTTCAAACAAGTTCTAAGGATTCGAAATGAGTTTGCAATTGCATTATCCACTCTGTCTTCCATGATACAACCCCCAGACAAGACTTTCATTGATCATATCCCTATAGGAATTCATAAGCAACCAGCTTATTGTGCTCATGTTGACGAGATTGGCAGAAATTCGTGGTTCCCTGAAATCAAGGAATACTTGGAAAAGGGAGAATATACGGAGCACCCTACACACACTCAGAAGCACACCCTTCAAAGATTGGCCAGCCATTTCTTTCAAATCGTAGGAATTATGTATAGAGGGACTCTTGATTTGGGATTGTTGTGATGCACTGATGCCAAGGAGGCGTCTAGATTGCTCGAGGAAATACAAGTCAGAACTTGCGGACCCCACATGAATGGTTTTGTTCTAGCCAAGAAGATATTAAGAGCAGGATATTTCTGGATGACTATGGAAACAGATTGCACCAAATATTCTCAAAAGTGTCACTAATACCAGATACATGCTGATATGATACGAGTACCACCCAACGAACTAAATGCAAAGGGTTCGTCCTGGCCCTTCTCTGCATGGAGTATGGTATCATCAGACCAATAAAACTCGCCGCTTCAAACGGACATAGGTTCATTCTGCTGGCTATAGACTACTTCACAAAAATGGGTTGAAGCCGCATCCTATAAGGTTGTAACTATAAGCACGTAATTTTTGACCCGCACATTAGAATTACCTTTAATAGTCCTAGTATTTTTTGAATATTTATTTGAGTTTATTTCTAAAGGATTTTCATATTTTTATTAATTTTAATTCTAGTTTTAAAGCATAAAAATTAAAAAAATACAAAAAATAGTTTCATATTGTTTGGATTAATTAATTGAAATTGATTATATACTTAATAGTATTTTAAATTATCTTAAAGAAAAGGATTAAGTTCCTTAGTTGTTGGACTTTAAGAGTTGAAATACAAAATCTGGAGCCCAATTTCGAATTTCCTAAGCCCATTTCCCCAAGCCCAATCCCTTAACCCTAAGCCCCTTCCCATAGATACACACACAAAAGAAAAATCAAAAGGAGGAACACTAAAGCGCTAAAGGGGAAGCTGCGCACCAACTTGACAAAAGGGTAGTGGGAATTGAAAAAGAAAAAAAAGGAAACAATTGAGGGGAAAGGGACAGTCAGAGAGTAAAGAACAGAGGAAAAAAAATTAGAGCTTCAAAGCTTTATTTCCTTCTGATTTCAACTCCTTTAGTCTCGGAAATTCATATTTAGATTTCGGATTCAAATCCTTTTGATTTTCATTTCAAATTTCAGCTTCTTCTTTTGATTTTCAATTTTGAAACCATGGAATTCGATGGATTTTGATTGAAGTCGTTTCGGTTTCGAGATTTCCGGTGCCGATTCGAGTTTGCTGGCGGGGATCTTGGTCCAAGCTCCTGCTACTGTTTTATTTTCCGGTCAGATTTAGTTCGCCAGAATTTGATGTAACCGAGTTCTTGTTGATATTATTGTGGTCCGACTCTAAACATCTTCCTCTTTTATCATTTCTCATGTGAATGTTTGCTCTTTATTTCCTCTCATTTTTAGTCCTTGTTATGTGTATGATTTGCATTCCCAGTTTCTTATTGGTTTGAGTAGTTTTTCTGTTTTAAAATTTTAATTTTAGAAAAATATTTGAATTCACGTTAGAAAAATATCAATATGTGTTGAAAAAAAAATTTGCTTAACATGTGAATGAGTCTCAAAGATTAGGAAGAATAATGAACTTCGTTAGAGTGCTTTAGGCGCGTTTTAAATCTATTATCGTGATTATGTACACGTTCGTGTGACATAATTATGATCCCCAAAATAAATCAAGGTACGCGTTCACACGACTTTGGCCAAGCTTTCTTAAATAATTAAGTTTTGTGAATTGTGTACACGCACGCGTGAAATAATTCTTGACACGCCAAACGAGACGAATACACGTACACATTACTTTTTTTTCAAGATAATTTCATAACGCCATAATCGAAAGTGGTAAAAGGTAAAAATACATAGGTTATAAAGCACGTAATTAAACAATTTAATTAAGCCATGTATGATTATAACGACCGTGCTAAAACTAAGGAATCGGGGAGTGCCTAACACCTTTTCCCGGGTTAACAGAATTCATTATCCAGTCTTATGTGTTCGCAGACTTTAAAACAGAGTCAAATTTCCTCGATTTGGGATTTAAAATAAACCGGTGACTTGGGACACCATAAATATCCCAAGTGGCGACTATGAATTGAATGAATAATCACATTTCAAATAATGTCGCATAAATTGGAAAAACTCCCTATCCCCCATGGGAAAAGGAGGTGTGACAGCTCTGGCGACTCTGCTAGGGAACGAACCCAGAATCTTTGGTTTCGCATACCAGAATTCGAGCTTTTTAATGTGATATTTCTAGGCTTTGTTGATTGTTGATATTACTGTATTTATGAGCCTAATGTGATAATTACAACTCATTTACCGCTTTGATATTATTTGAATTGTATTAAACTGTCTTCTTACGCCTCCCTTATAAGTCTTCTAAAAATATAGTGCACACGTACGCGTGACCACTTTTTTGTTAGAGGTCGTACATAATAGAATGAGCCTGGACCAGCAACTAGGCCGGGTAGACTTTCTTGCTCCCGGTACATTTCCCCCACCTCGGCTCGAGTTGTCCCCCTTGGGTAAGCTAGGTCTAAATCACCCCCCCCCCCCCCCCCCCCCCCCCCCCCCCNCGGATCCCTAGTAGGTACGCTTGTTTGAATCACGTGCATTTGACTTAGGGGACTCAACACAGGGGTTGGGTCCGTCTTGGATGGGTGTACCCGAAATTAAAAGGCCATCCTGATGAATCTTATGTGCTCCTTGTACATTTGTTTGATCCGGTTTGAATGTTGACTTGATTTTAGAATAGGAAAGAAAATTGAAAAAAAAAGATAAATAAAATAAGAGAGTGAAATTCACATGGTTCTTATCAAATCCCTGTGTTCAAAAATTGAACTGTGCCTGATTTCACTCAAAAGGTGTCGAAAAATAGACTAAGATTTTGAAATATTCCCCGCTTCTGGCCAAACTATGCACGTCTGATTCTCACATGAAGTGAGATACGTAGGCAAACCTCATTAGTTCTAACCCCAATTTTCAAAAAATCCAAAAATATTTTCCTTTACTTTCTTCTTTAAAGAAGTCTTTCTTTGAGACCCCAATTTTATAAAATCCAAAAACAAAAAAATTACTTTAATTCTTTCTTTAGAAGTCTTCCTTTAAAAAATCCCGAATAAAAAAAAATTTTAAACCAAAAATAGTTTCTTTCATTTAAGAAGTCTTTCATTCAAAATGAAAGTCAAATCAAAATCCAAAAAATATTTTCTACATTTTTTTAGAAGTCTTTAACCAAAAATTCAAAAAAAAGATAAAAAATCCAAAAAAATATTTTCTTTCTTCTTTAGAAGTCTTTCTTTAAAAAAAATTTGAAAACAAATATTAAAAAAAAACCAAAATCAAAAATTAAAAAAATATTTTCATTCTTCTTTCGAAAATTGAAAAGAAAATTCAAAAATAGAAATTCAAAAATGATTTCTTTTTCTTTAGAAGTATTTCTTCATAAATTCAAAATAAAAGTCAAAAATCCAAAAATATTTCCTTTCTTCTTTAGAAGTTTTTCTTTTGAAATTCCAAAGAAAAAAAAAGCGAAATTCAAACAAAAATGTGTTTTCTTTCTTCTATAGAAGTCCTTATTTTCAAAAATTCTCAAAAAAAATAAAATAAAAACAAATCTAAATCCAATATTTTCTTTCTTCTTTTTAAGTTTTTGTTTCGAAAAAAAATAAAAGAGTTAGATTATTTAATTTATTCCCAATATTCCCGAACTATGCAAGATCTGATTCATATTCCCACATGATACGTAGGCAACCCACATCAGGTTCGATCGAATGACTTTAAAAGAAAAGAAGGTGAAAAAAAAAATAAGAAAAAGAATAATAATAAGGGCCGACTGAGTCCATTCTATCGTGTCTTTTATTTTGAATTGTGAAGAAAGTTTGGGGTGGTCGGTTTGTGGTAATCTGACAACACAAAATCCAAGGGAAAAATGACAACTGACATCAAAGATGTTACGAGCGGTCATGAGACTCAGGGTCAGAGGGTTCAACAAAAGTCTACTGTGGTTGAGGAAAATAGAGTTTTGAAACAGAAAATGACTGAAATGTGTCAAGCATGGGCTAATAGCCAAGGACTGCCCTTTTCTTCTCATGGTTTCCCAAAGTTCACACCCATCTCGACTACTTCCATTCCGGTCTCATTGCCTGAGCAATCCCATCCACCTAGTTTTAGTCCTTATCTCAATTGTACGACTACAACTGGAACTTTTGTTGCGTACTCCCAAAGTGTGCCATTGACAACCAATCAGATAGCTACTGCTGTTATGCCCGTCTTCACTATCCCACAACCAACTGTGGTACATAAGAAAAGTCATGAATCACAATTTGCTATCAATCAAGAATAGTACCATTCTCTTGAGTACCACTCGTACATATTTGACGAATTACTGATGGCTTATTTTGGGGAAAGCCATACGGGGGTAGCCTCTGAATGGTTTATGTATCAAGACACATCTCGATGGTATGTATGAGATGACATGGCCCGAGCCTTTGTCAAACAGTTCCAATACAACATCGATATCTCTCCAGACCGTAATTCCCTTTCAAACCTGAAGAAGAAACCAACTGAAAGCTTCAGGAAAAATGCAATTAAATGGAGAGAGTGAGCTGCTAGAGTTAAGCCACCCATGGATGACCACGAGCTAATCACTGTCTTCCTTCAGGCGCAAGAGCCATTTTGCTTTCAAAACATGATGTCCGCAGTCGGCAAATCCTTCCCGGAAGCAATCAAAATGGGAGAAATGGTAGAGAATGGCCTTAAGACAGGCAGAATTATAAGTCAAGAAACTCTCAAAGCTGCAATTCAAGCTGTCCAAATTGAATCTGGTAATTTTAGTGACATGAATGAGAAGGGTGAGGAAATCATGATGACATCAGGGTCGAGAAGAGGTCCTATGAGAACATCTCGAAGGTATGACCAACCTCGTCTGTTTTTTGATGATTCCCCTGAGAACTATTATCCACCTTAGAACCCATAATACTTTGTTGCTCCACCCCAATATGTTGTCCAGCCACCAAGACACCCCAGAAGGCGAGCACCAGCACCACAAAATCTCCACCAGCCTCCACAGAATTTTCAAGTGCCTTATAACCCACATCCAAGTCAGGGGTATAGAGGGGAACAAAGGTTGAAAGATAATTTTACACCAATAGGAGAGTCATATACAAGCTTGTTTGAGAAATTAAAGCATTATGACATGATTGCACCTATTCCTCCAAATCATGTGGACCCACGTGCAAAAAGCTTTGACCCTTCTAAAAGGTGTGAATACCATTCCAATGCCGAAGGGCACAATGTTGAAAGTTGTCGAGATTTCAAAAAAGAAATAGAAAGGATGATCCAGGAAAAACTGATTGTGATCCAAGACAGTGGCAACCAAAATATCACGCAGAATCCTTTACTTGCACATGATGATGCACACTTTGTGGGGATGATGCGTGGTGACATGGAGTATGAGAATCCTCTTGGGAACTTGCCGACTGGAAATGGAAAAGGCCATGGTGATTCTGATGAGCAAATTTGTGGGTAAATGTCAAGCTTAGCAATTGAAAAGCCATTCCCTCCTTACTAGGAAGGAATATTGGTGGCTTGTTTTGATGTTTTTCTATTATCTGGGTTATTTCAAGGTTGTGATCCAGATTTTATTTATTTTATTGAGTCAAACCCTTCATCCCTCTATTCTGTTTGTTTGAATCTTGTCTGTCTGTTTTGTTGCTATTTTCATTATTCGAGTTATTTTAGGGTTGTAACTCGGATTTTAGGTGTTTTTCTTGTTGTTTACTCAATGAAATATAGTTTGTTCTTTTGTGTCATTCCATGCTTAGTTCTTTTTTCCACTAGTTTTATTGATATGACATGCATATGGAATTTTTGGCCAGATTATAGAAAACCGATTTAGTCTTGAATTGGATAGGTGAGAAAGAGACACTTTTGAAGGTGAATAGAGACATGTAACATTTGGAAAATAAGCATGAGTCAAGTTTACATGGAACAAAAATAGTGATGCTCATAATAGTTAAGGATCTCCACCTTTGAATCAATGAGAAGATCGGGCTTAAGGATGATCGGACGGGTTGAAGTTTGTTTAGCACTAAGAGACAGAAAGTGTTTTTCAAAAGAAGGTGTATTCCAGACAAGTTGAAATGGGTCAGTTTAGTGGCAAAATGCTTCTTCTACATCAAGACAAAACCCAAGAAAAAGTCACCCAAATTGATAAGGGTCATTCACTATGAGGAATGTATTGCTCATACAACAGTTTACACTGAAAAATACCCAAGAAGCAACATGTCCATCAATGTCGTGTTTGTGAAGGGCTAACATGATTGACATTCTCGAGGCTGGGGGGCCTTTTTCTGCTATCCAAACACTGTATACCCTTTGTTACTCCTTTTAGGCATGTGTTATTTCCTTTGACCACCCTCTTTTGGAATCAAGTTTAGAGTCAAAAGTACAAAAAAACAATGATGAATTTAGAAAAATGAAAGTGAAGATGAAAAGAAAGTCCATGCCAGAAGAGTACAAACTGGGGAAACTCATTGAAAGTTCAAGTTCAATAAAAAATAAAGAAGATAAAGAGAAAAATCAATGTCCATGCCCCCAGAAAATAAAGGTTGGGGTTGAAAAAAAAAGGGAAAAGACAGAAAGAGATATGAAAAAAAATAGTTAGATCGGATGTTTGAACTACGTTAGACCTGATTCCTTTAAAAAAGGATACGTCGCCATCATTACATGGTTCAATCCAGACAAATAAGAATTCAAAAAAAAGAGGAAAAAAATCCAAAAATCCTCCAATAGCTTAAATTTGGGCAAAGATTTTGTTTCACTTTTGAAAGAGTCGATTCCAAGAGCTATAAGTATACAACCCTTCATTTTGAGTCTACTTTGAGCCTTCATGCCGTCCTTTCTTCCTACCCATATCCAAAAGCCTTCCAAATAAACAACTCCTGATCAAACTTCAAGAATGCCAAGAGATGCATGCAATGATCAACAATTGTCACACGACATAGAACACTGTCAAGTTGCTCACAAAAGAAAGCAAAAAAAAAAAAAGAAGAAAGGAAGGAAGGAAAATAAAAATAAAAATGAGAGAGTCTTACTAGTGAAAACCTTCACGGGAACTGCAAGGCGACGGTAAGTAGATATAAATAAATGAGAGAGACTTGTTGGTGAAAACCCCTCGGGGCACCACTAGTCGAAAATGAGTCGTCAAGTTGATGCAAAGAATTGGCACAAACAAGCCCGACTTCAAAGGTCATAAGAATGGTAAAAGGGAAGATTGGATTTAGTTTTATAGATCAGCCATTAAGTCCAAAATGCATGTCGTGATTCATTAAGTCTAGTTATTTAAAAAAATGGCTTTTCCTTCTGTCCTTCCTGACAGGGGAATTTCTTGTTAATATTGTTTCTTTACATCATTGTGTCATTCACTCTGAGTCAATCCTTGTCCGAACAAGCAAGAAAACATTTCAAAATCTGCTACCAGCTTTTCAGTTGAACAAAGTAAATTTGGCCAGCACACTCAGTTTTTACAGTCAACATGCCTCGAGGGTTCATGAAGGTGGTTTCCCCCCAAAAGACTCTTGTCAGCCTACTTGGCGCAAGCAAATATAACTTGTGATTCTCTCTAACAGACAAATTGCTCAAAAAGAGGGATGTCATTCAAGATATCAGAAAAGGTCACCTAAGCAAAGATCTCTAGTTGGGATAAGGCTGAATGAGCCACAAATACAAATGATTCTGGGTGTGAAACAATCATGGTTGATGCAGAGAAAAAAGTCTCTTGAATTTGACACAAGTTGATTGAGCAAAAGCCAAGCTGCCAAGAGTCAACGCCACAAATCGACCACCACTTTTAAAACTGAAAAAAATTTCTTTGTTTGAAACAGGAACAAAGAAGTGCAAGGAATTTTGTTCAAAAACAAAACAAAAAAAAATAAAAGAAAGAAAAAAGAAGAAGAGAAGAGCCGACAAAGGGAAGTTTCTGAAATCTTTGCCTTTATCTGTCTTGCTAGTGTCCATAAAATGTTGTCATTTCTCTTCACATTTTTCCTCCTAGGATAAAAAGTCCTAGTCTGATGGATTTTCTCCCAATAAAAATCTTAGTCTGATGAATCTTTCTCCTAAGATAGAAAACCTAGTCTGATGAATTTTCTGCCAGGATAAATGTCTCAGTCTGATGAATCTTTCTCCTAAAATAACAAAAAAAGGACATAGTCTGATGAACTTTCTCCTAGGATCAAAATCTTAGTTTGATGAATTTTTCTCCTAAGATAGAAAACCTAGTCTGATGAATTTTCTCCTAGGATAAATGTCTTAGTCTGATGAATCTTTCTCCTAAGATAGAAAACCTAGTCTGATGAATTTTCTCCTAGGATAAATGTCTTAGTCTGATGAATCTTTCTCCTAAGATAACAAAAAAAAAACTAGTCTGATGAATTTTTCTCCTAAGATAAGAAAACCTAGTCTGATGAATCTTTCTCCTAGGATAAACGTCTTAGTCTGATGAATCTTTCTCCTAAGATAACAAAAAAATAATAAATACCTAGTCCGATAAATTTTCTCCTAGGATAAACGTCTTAGTCTGATGAATCTTTTTAAGATAACAAAAATAAGAATAAATACCTAGTCTAATGAATTTTTTTCTAGGATAGAAATCTTAGTCTGATGAATCTTTCTCCGAAGATAACAAAAAAAAGAACGAAAAAAAAAAACTAGTCTGATGAATTTTCTCCTAGGATAAATGTCTTAGTCTGATGAATCTTTCTCCCAGGATAGAAATCTTAGTCTGATGAATCTTTCCCCTAAGATAACAACAAAAAAAACCTAGTCTGATGAATTTTCTCCTAGGATAGAAATCTTAGTATGATGAATCTTTCTTCTAAGATAAAAAACCTAGTCTGACGAATTTTCTCCTAGGATATTAAGAAGTAAAAAAAGGAAGTCTGGATTACAAAAAGGTCATTCGTTCATGCCTAAGAAAATAAGCGTTGGGGCAATTTGTTTAAAAGAATGATTTTCTTAAAAAAAATTGATTTTTCTCAAAAAAAAAAAAAAGGAAAAAAAAACAAGAAAACAAAAAATTCTTCTTGGTTCATTTTAGCATAAGGTACACAATTCAATAGTCTCATATTCCAACATAGGGTCTCCACTCCCTAGTTGATTTTATTTTAGACATATGGTATTCACTCCTTAGTCGTTTTTCCAACATGGGGTCTCTATTCCCTAGTTGATTTTATTTTTAGACATAGGGTCTCCACTCCCTAGTCACTTTTCCAACATAGGGTCTCCATTCCCTAGTTGATTTTATTTTTAGACATAGGGTCTCCACTCCGTAGTCGCTTTTCCAACATAGGGTCTCCACTCCCTAGTATTCTTTTCCAACATAGGGTCTCCATTCCTTAGTTGATTTTATTTTAGACATAGGATCTCCACTCCCTAGTCTCCTTTTTCAACATGGGGTATCCACTCCCTAGTTGATTTGATCTTAAATTCAAGGTACACCACTCCCTGATATCTTTGCCAATATAGGGTATTCTGTCACGACCCCAAATCTAAACTAGTCATGATGGCGCCTATCGTGGAACTAGGCCAGCCAGGTTAATAGTCAAATCATAATTAATCTTTCATGTATATCATTGCTAAACTGATAATCCATAAAGGTTTCATCAAATCATTTTAAAACAGATAAATCTACACCGAATATTAAATACAACCCCGAGATCCAAGAGTCACTGGTCATGAGCATCTACAGAAAATATACAAATCTGGAAAATAAACCCTATAATAGTAAGCAGGAGAGAGCAGGGCTACAGACGCGTGCAAATACCTCGCAAAATTTTCTAGAAATCTCTGGAAAAGATACACAACTCACTCTGCCCTAGCACCTGGATCTGCATACAAGCTGCAGGGAGTAATGTGAGTACGCCAAGTCAGTAGTGATGAAAATAAATCAGTTCTGAGCAGTAAGAAACACATAAAGTTAAATCATCATTTCACAATAAGCACAGTCTTTCTTTCCAGTAGTGTATACATTAAATCATCATGCTTAAAAGCCGATTTCAGTAAAAATCATTTGGGAATATACTTGCCCACAGTTTCAGCATAACTTTCAAGAAGTTTAGTGTAAAAATAATAAAAATCATAAAAAGCCTCTCGGGCAAAACATATTTCATAAGTTCAGAGTGAAAGTGGAAAAATCATAAGTAGCCCCTCGGGCAAAACCTGTATCAGAAACTGCCCCTCGGGCGTAACATCACTCAGAATCAGCCCCTCGGGCATACCTCACAATCACTCATTATCAGCCCCTCGGGCAACCTCACAGTCACTCATACCTCCCAATCACTCGTCACTCGACAGTCGCACTCAGTAGGTACCTGCGCTCAGTGGGGGTGTGTACAGACTCCAGAGGGGCTACTTCAGCCCAAGCACTATAACAAGCCAAATCATAGCATCAATCACTCTAACACTCGGCCTATCAATAACATGTTGCGGCGTGCAGCCCGATCCCATATCATAACCTCACAAATCAGGCCCTCGGCCTCACTTAGTCATCATAAAAAGTATAACATGCTGCGACGCGCAGCTCGATCACATAATATCCTCACAACATAGGCCCTCGGCCTCACTCAGTCAGAAGCCTCTCAAAAAGCCACTCGGGCTATCAGTAAAACGGGGTACTCGACCCAAAATATCATTTTATATCTCAAAATAGTGTAAATAAGACTGAGTTTCAAAATCAGTTAGACATAATATGACTGAGTGTAAATCATAAGTCAACACAGTGAGGAATAACAGTAAAAAGCCCCCAAAGAGGTCCAAACATGCCGGCACAAGGCCCCAAACATGGTGTGCAACCCAAAACATAGTAATAATCTTTAAAACATGAAATATCATATGATTTAGAATCAATTACGCAGCCTAATAGTTGCCACGGGACGGACCAAGTCACAATCCTCCAACAATGCGCGCCACACACTCTTTATTTAGCATGTGCGCCACTCCAAAACAGTGATAAAATGTGAAGTCCGGGGTTTCATACCCTCGGGAAAAGATTTACAGTCATTACTTACCTCAATCCGAGCAAAATCCTACTCCGAAATGCCTTTGCCCCTCGAATTGGCCTCCAATCGACCGGAATCTAGCCACAGTTAATTCAATTCAGTCAATACTAATTATAGGAATTAATTCCATATGAAATCACTAATTTTTCCAACAAATCCGAAATTTAACTCAAAATCGCATGTGGGGCCCTCGTCCCGGAATCCGATGAAACTCACCAAATCCGACAACCCATTCAACCACGAGCCCAACCATACCAAATTTACTAAATTCTGATAATAATTAGGTCTCCAAATCTTCAAATCTTATTTTTAAATCCCTAGGCCCAAATCCACAATTTACACCTCAAAAACATGTAATCTAGTCGGATTATTCGATGATAATTCAATATTATGGAGTAGAAATGATCACAAGTGACTTACCTCAAGATTTCCCATGACTTCTCGCTCAAAAATCGCCCCAAACCATGTTCTTTCACCAAAAAAACGCTAAAATGGGCTAAAAAAGCATTAAAAAAAACCAATTCTGGTCGCTAAAAGCTAATTCCCGTCGTAAAGAGTGCCAAATCTAGTCGCTAAAGGTGCGCACCAGCAATGTTTATTTTCAATAAAAAGGCTCTAACTCCACCGTACGAATTCAGAATTCGATGATTCTTGTTCCTATGAGTCACAAATAATAATACGAACATATTGCTTCATTCGAAACTCAATTCAGAGCTCATTTTCAGTGTGATACCCATTTCGCTCGCTAAACAATTAACTCATGTTTCACGTCAAAAATCCAATCGCGACTTGATGAAATTAGACCAAACTTTCCAGATCATTCCTATAATTCATTATCAAAATTCTGGAAGACTCGAAATCCAATTTCAATCTCTAGAACTAAAAATGGACCTGTGGATCATTACATGCTTATGCTCAAAACGCCAAAATCTTCCAAAAACTCTTCCAAAACTTATTCGAGCCTCATGGGACCTCAACCAACTATAATAACAAGTCCCATAATATGACACAAACTTAGTCGATGCCTCAAATTACATCAAACAATGCTAAAACGGTGAATCACACCCCAATTCAAGCTTAATGAAACTAAGAATTTCCAAATTCTACATTCGATGCCGAAACCTATCAAATCAAGTCCGATTGAACTCAAATTTTGCACACAAGTCACAAATGACACTACAAACCTATTACAACTGTCGTAATTCCATTCCGACCCCGGCAATTAATTTTCCACTGCCGACCGGAAATTGCCAAAACTCAATTTCACCAATTCAAGCCTAATTCTACTCCGTACCTCAAAATAACATTCCGAACACACTCCTCAGTCCCAAATCACATAGCGAAGCTATCCGAGCCATAAAATCCACATTCCGAGGTCGTTTACCTATAAGTCAACTCTTGGTTGACTTTTCTAACTATAAAGCCAACTTAAGAGACTAAGTGTCTCATTTCTCTTACAATCACTTCGAACCCGAACCACCCGACACAACACAACATAAAAAGGCTAAGAAACATATGATAAATCATAAATAGGGAAAACAGGGCTAAAATTCTCAGAACGACCGGTCGGGTCGTTATATAATCTATTTCCTAGACACATTTTCCCAACATAAGGTATACCAATCCTTAGTTAAGGCATCATTTTGACAATAAGAAAACACCATCCCAAGAAAAATCATGTTACTTTCAGGGTATATCATTCCCGACCTTTTATTGCTTTCAATAAAGAAGTAGTTTAGAATCTTGTTACAATAACTCACGAAATATTCCTAGTGAAAACTAGGGTAGAGAATTCCGTTCGTTTGTTTGTTTTGGTGTCCGAGAAGGTTTTACCTCAAGGCATGGGGTTCGAGAAGACCAAAAATAGTGCCGATAATTCATCTTCAAAAATCATTCTATCTCTGTTTACCGCCTCAATCCAGAATACAAAAAAAAAGTTAATAAAAAATGCGGAAGCAACTGAAAGATGTGAACTGCTCAAGATGAAGTCACGAGCATTGCATTTCCTATTTTGATTAGAAGAAGCTTTAGAATAATGAACTAACAACTGCAGCTAACAAGCATCAAGGTTTAAATCATAGTCTGCATGAAGAACCATTCAAGAATCAAGATGAAGCTTCATAATACTTATAGATAGGAATCTCGTAACTCATAGTTGATAGGTTTGTTTAGTTCCTTTGGACTTTTATTTTGATGTAATAAGAGGACACGGACTGGAGCCTCGACGGAACCTCACTCGACTCTCTCATCCTCTCCACACACTTCATCACTTCATTCACTTCTGAACTACACGTTGCCTGATTCCTTTATAGCCAAGGATATGTAGGAAACTCAGACACCAGGGCTCAGTCACAATATTTTGTCCATCTTTATTTTCTTTTGAACAAGTGCCAGGTCAGAAATACATTTCGTCGCTTACTTGATTCTTTGCTCAAAAACACTTCATTTTTCCAAGCAAAGAGGGGCAGCTGTAAGCACGTAATTTTTGACCGCACATTAGAATTACCGTTAATAGTCCTAATATTTTTAGAATATTTATTTGAGTTTATTTCTATAGGATTTCACTTTTTTATAAATTTTAATACTAGTTTTAAAGCATAAAAATTGAAAAACTACAAAAAATAGTTTCATATAATTTGCCTTAATTAATTGTAATTGATTTTATATTTACTAGTATTTTAAATAAAAGGATTAAGTTCCTTAGTTTTTGCACTTTACGAGTTGAAATCCAAAATCTGGAGCCTAATTTCGAATTTCCTAAGCTCATTTTCCCCAAGCCCAATCCCTTAACCTAAGCCCCTCCCCATAAATACACACACAAAAGAAAAAGAAAAAGAAAAAGGAGGAAACCTAGAGCCCTAAAAGGGAAGCTGTGCACCAGCTTGACAAAAGGGGAAGTGGGAATTGAAAAAGAAAAAAAGGAAACCATTGAGGGGAAAGGGACGATTAGAGAGTAAAGAACAGAGGAAAAGAAAAATTAGAGCTTCAAAGCTTTATTCCCTTCTGATTTTAGCTCCTTTAGTCTCTGGAATTCATATTCAGATTTCGGATTCAAATCCTTTTGATTTTCGTTTCAAATTTCATCATCTTCTTCTTCTTCTTCTTCTTCTTCTTCTTCTGATTTTCAATGTTGAAACCATGGAATTTGATGGAGTTTATGTAATGACCCGATCGGTCATTTTGTGTTATTGGACCCCGTTCCCTAAATAAAATCTCCCATAGCGGCTTATTGTGATTTATGACTTGCGGGGATGGGTGGTTCGGGATTCGGAAGCATTTAGAGTGGTATAAGAACACTTGGTTCCTTAAGGTTGGCCTTTAAGGACAAGTTTGACTTCGGTCAACATTTTGAGTAGACGACCTCGGAATCGAGTTTCAATGGTTCCGGTAGCTTTGTATGATGATTTCGGACTTGAGCGTATGTTCGGAATGGGTTTTGGATGACCCGGAAGCGTTTCGGCGCCCAATATCGAAATAAGAGTTCCATTAAGTTCATATTGTGGTTTGGGACATGTTTTTGTGTTATCGAGGTTCGAACAGAATTTTGATACCGCGAATAGTTTTTTTATGTCATTTATGACTTGCCTGCAAAATTTGGTGTTATTCCGAATAGTATAGGCCGGTTCAGCGCATTGATATCGAATTCAAGAACTTGAGGTTCTTAAGTTTTGATTCTAAGGGTTTTGAGGCGTGATTTTGAGTTTTTGCATTGTTTTGAGTGTTCCGAAGGCTCGAGAGAGTCTGTATTATGATTTGAGACTTGTTGGTATATTTGGACAGGGGCTCGGGTGGGCCCGGGTTCCTCTCGGGCACCAAACCAGGCTAAAAACCAGCTGAAACAGTTACTGGTGCACCTGATATGGTGTGACCGCAGGTGCGGGACCGCTCCTGCGGTCCCAGCCCCGCAAGTGCGACCCCGGGTGGGCTGCCTAGTTCTCGCAGGTGCAGGCCCTTTCCCGCAGTGCGGACTCCTGCCCGCAGGTGCGAGCCAGGCCCCTTGCCCCTCATCCGCAGGTGCGAGTCCTTTCTCGCAGGTGCGAGACCACATGTGCGGTTGTTGAGCCGCATGTGCGGAAACCTTGTAGGCAGTGAGGTCTTTTAAATGCGGGATTATCCCATTTTCACTCCATTTTCTTCCACCATAGAAGACCTTGAGATCTGGGAAAAGAGTCCCAGGACCTAGCTACTGAAATGTAAGTGAATTCTACCCTAAAGTTAGTTAATGCATGAATTCCTAGTTAAATTAACTACCTAGTTAGTGAAAAATCAAGGATTTGAGTAGTAGCCCAGGGCTTTATGAAAATTTAGGGAATTAACCGTTAATTAGCCATGAAATCATACAAAAACTATATATTAATGATCCTTAGGTTACGGGTAATCGATTCCTTCAAAAATTTCCGGAATCCGACCATGTAGGCTCGGGGGTGTATTTTGGGATTTCATCAAGAATGATAAGTTGACTAAATAAGTAGGAGAATTCCATGCTTTGAGTATAATTTTATATATTTACGTAACGTTTGATTAGTTTCGAGTCCTGGGGAGACGAGTTTGGAGTTTCGGGCGCGTTCTTGGTCCGGGAAGTAGATTCGACACGGGGTGAGTCTCCTTTCTAACCGTGTAAGAGGGAATTGTCCCTATAGGTGATTGTAAATAGTTGTTTGTCCTTATTCGTGGGGCCTACGCATGCACGAAGTGACGAGAGCCCGTGCGTAGTTACTATTATGCCTTGTCGGGTAGTTTAGGACTCACAAACATGCTTTATGTGTTATATATGTGATCTGGCATGTGGTCTAAGTAGTCTAATATCCTCGAATCTCACATGTGAAGGCCTAAGAAGTTATGCTTTGAAGTTGACATTATTAAATTCTTAGCGTGTTAGTATGTTCCCTGCTAATTTATCTAGAATTTCCTGCTAATCATGTATTTATACGGGAACCTGAGTCGCATGAAAGATTCGCGAGCGGGGTGGTCATTATATTAACCCGAGTCACATGAAAGATTCGCGGGCGGGGTAGTCATAGCATTATATTAACCGTTTCACATGTTCGATTCGCGAGCGGGGCATATAGATGCATCTATGGTTCGGGCCGTTCGACCCTCGGAAGTGCACATTTACTTTTCACGTCGTACCAGCATACGTTCACAGCCTATTATATGTTGGGTAACTTATGAGAAGCCTATAATTGTAACTGTTGATTTTATGAAAGAAAGAAAGTTAAACAACTTGTATGTCATGGAAAGTGAGGACGCGAGGGTACTAGAGAATGATATCTGATGCTCATTTCCTTATTACTGTTCATTACTGCTATTACTGATTAGCCTGTATTCATTTAATATTGTTTGACTCTAGTAAGTATCACGTCGACCTCTCGTTACTACTTCTTCGAGGTTAGGCGGGATACTCACTGGGTACATTTCTGTTTATGTACTCATGCTATGCTTCTATACTTAATTGTAAAGGTTCTGAGGCTGGTGCATCTGGTTATCAAATCGGAGCTTGACCCTGAGAGTATATTCTAGATCTGACTTCCTGGTGAGCTGCTTCCCTTGGCGATTCTCAGCAGCACTATGGAGTTGTCTTTTGTTTATTTATGTCTACTTCATTCAGACACTAGAACAGTTTGTTTCATCTTTCGTATATTCTACTAGTTCGCCTGTAGACTTGTGACACAAGTTCCTGGCACACAAATTAGACTTTATATTTTTGGAAAGGTACATATTGGTTTATGATCCTTATGGCTACATATATTTAAGTTGGTTAATTTATCCGCTTCCACTTAAACGTTTTTAAGCTTAAAATTTGGTAAGTGTGGGGATGTTTTTATCAAATAAGGAAATTTCACTAGTAACTAAACTGTTTGGCTTTCCTGACACCGGTGTTGGGCGCCATCACAACCTGAGTTAGGATTTTGGGTCGTGACAACATGGTATCAGAGCTTTAGGTTCACGTAGGTCTCACAAGTCACGGGCAAACCTAGTAAAGTCTTGCAGATCGGTATGGAGACGTCTGTACTTATCTTCGGGAGGCTATAGGGTGTTAGGAAACCTCTCCTTATTTTTATTTTATCGTGCAGTCGATAGTTTACTAAATCTAATTCTTATATTCTCTCACAGATGGTGAGGACGCGTGCATCTGATGTTCCAGACCGGGGAAGGGCCGCTACCCCCGTTGTCCGAGGCCGTGGCAGAGGCCGGGGGAGGGCACTGGCCCGAGGTAGGGGACGAGGCCATCCCAGAGCTATTCCAGTTGCACACCACCAGAGGATCCAACTATAGAGGAGCAAGGTGAGGTGCCCCCAGCAGATCCTGCTCTAGTGGACTTTATGACGGCGCCAGGCTTCCAGGAAATCATGGGCCGTATGATGCGGTTTATGGACAGTATGTCCCAGGCTGGTTTATTTCCAGCAGACCCTGCCATATCTCAAGCGGTAGGGGGGGCCAGACTCCTACCACCCAAGCTGCAGGTCAGACAACAGCATTACATCATACCCCGGGTACACGGCCCGTTGGTGGATTTTAGCCTGTAGCAGCAGCACCTGAGCCCAGACCAGTTGCGGACGGCGATTCGCAGAAGTTATTGGATAGATGGACTTTATTTCTCCCTCCAGTCTTCGGGGGTGAGTGAGTCTAGGATGCCCAGGAATTTGTTGACAGGTGCAGGGACAGGCTGCACAACATGAGGATACTATAGTACCATGGAGTGGACTTCACTACCTTCCAGTTAGAGGGCAGACCTCGCAGAGCAGGGACATATATCAATGACATATTATGAGGCTATATTTTCAGAGTTGTCTCGCCATGCACTCATGATACTACCTACTGATGCTTAGAGAGTGCGGATATTTGTAGCTGGGTTGCATCAAGGCATTAGGGCCAACATGGCCCGATAGGTGGATATGGGGACTCCTTATCAGTTGGTAGTGGAAATTGCTCGTAGGATCGAGGGTTATCGGTTGTGGATCAGGGAGCATGCACAGCAGGATAAGAGATCCAGATATTTCGGGGATTTCAGAGGTTCCCCAGCTAGGGGCAGAGGTCAGTTTGGCAGGGGTCAGCCCAGCAGGCCCCCACATTCAGCACCCCCACCACCACCTCCTCGTGGTGCTCCAGTGAGACCTTACTTCAGTGCTATGCCAGAGGGTTCTCTCCGTCCCCCAGTTATCCAGGGTTCTTCTACAGGTTAGTAGGCCATGCCTCCGAGGAAATGTTATGAGTGTGGGGATTTCGGCCATTTCAGAAGGACTTGTCCCAGGTTCGGGGCAAGGCAGTGCAGTAGGGTTATCAGCCTATGAGTCCAGCACCAGCAGTCAGACCACTTAGAGGTGGAGGCCAATCAGGGGGAGGTAAGTCAGCTCCTGTTCACTCTGGCGGAGCTTAGTCTTCTGGTGCTCCCACTAGATTCTATGCTATTCCGGCCAGATCAGATGCAGTGACCTCAGACGCCGTGATCAGAGGTATTATTTCAGTATGTGGTAGAGAGGCGTCAGTGTTATTTGACCCAGGATCCACTTATTCATATGTTTCAGCATTATTTGCTCATTTTCTGGATGCTCCTCGTGAGTCCTTGGGTTCTCCTATATATGTGTCCACTCCTATGGGTAATTCTATGGTGGTAGACCGGATCTATCGGTTTCGTGTGATCACATTCTGTGGATTCGAGACCAGAGAAGACCTTTTACTACTCGACATGGTCAATTTTGAGGTTATTCTAGGCATGGATTGGCTATCTCCTTATCATGCAATGCTAGATTGCCATGCCAAGACAGTTACTTTAGCCATGCCCGAGTCGCCTAGGCTGGAGTGGGGAGGTTCCTCAGTTAGTGCAGACAGCCGGGTTATTTCATTCCTGAAGGCTCGACATATGGCCGAGAAGGGTTGTCTGGGCTATCTTGC
Organism: Nicotiana paniculata; assembly: GCA_005239505.1. NCBI lineage: Eukaryota > Viridiplantae > Streptophyta > Magnoliopsida > Solanales > Solanaceae > Nicotiana > Nicotiana paniculata. Next base: position 156,843 of record ML337599.1, read on the forward strand.
TTATGTGCGGGACACCACCGCCGAGTCTCCGACGATTGATTTAGTGCCAGTTGTTCGAGAGTTTGCTGATGTATTTCCTTCAGACCTTCCAGACATGCCTCCGGATCGTGATATTGATTTCTCTATTGATTTAGCTCCAGGAACCCAGCCTATATATATTCCTCCGTACCGTATGGCTCCGAAGGAGTTGAAGGGCCAACTTGAGGAGTTGTTGACTAAGGGGTTTATCAAACCGAGTGTATCGCTGTGGGGTGCTCCAGTCCTATTTGTGCAGAAGAAGGATGGGTCTATGCGGATGTGTATTGATTACTGCCAGTTGAACAAGGTCACCATTAAGAAAAAGTATCCTTTTCCGCGCATCGATGATTTGTTTGACCAGCTGCAGGGTGCTAGGTTGTTTTCTAAGATTGATTTGAGATCGGGATATCATCCGTTGAAGATTCGGGCCTCAAATGTTCTGAAGATTTCTTTCCGTACGAGATATGGCCACTATGAGTTCCTAGTGATGTCCTTTGGCTTGACTAATGCCCCAGCAACATTCATGGACTTGATGAATAGGGTGTTCAGGCCATATATTGATTCCTTTGTCATTGTCTTTATTGATGACATCTTGATTTACTCACGTAGCCTGGGGGAGTGCGAGCAGCATTTGAGAGTTGTGCTCCAGACTTTGCGGGAATAGAAGCTATATGCTAAGTTATCCAAGTGTGAGTTCTGGTTGGATTCCGTAGCATTCTTGGGGCATGTGGTATCCGGAGAGGGTATCAAGGTTAATCCTCAGAAGATCGAGGCACTTTAGAGTTGGCCGCGTCCTACTTCAGCTATAGAGATCAGGAGCTTTTTGGGCCTAGCATGCTATTATTGCCGATTTGTGGAGGGGTTTTCTTCGATTGTAGCTCCATTGGCTAGATTCACTCAGAAGAATGCCCCGGTCCGGTGGTCTGATGAGTGTGAGGCGAGCTTTCAGAAGCTCAAGGCGGCCTTGACTTCAACACCAGTTCTAGTATTGCCTTCTGGTTCTGGGATGTACAAAGTATATTGCGACGCTTCACGCCTTGGCTTGGGGTGTGTGTTGATGCAGTAAGGGAGAGTTATTGCTTATTCTTCGCGCCAGCTGAAGGTTCATGCGAAGAATTACCCTATGCACGATTTGGAGTTGGCGGCGATTGTTCATGCTCTTATGATTTGGAGGCACTACTTGTATGGGGTGTCCTGTGAGGTTTATACAGACCACCGCAGATTGAAGCACTTTTTCAAGTAGAGGGATCTTAATTTGAGGCAGCGCAGACGACTTGAGTTGTTGAAGGATTATTATATCACCATTGTTTATCATCCGGGCAAGGCAAATGTGGTAGCAGATGCCTTGAGCAGGAAGGCAGAGAGTATGGGTAGCTCGGCTTATTGCATCAGAGGAGAGACCCCTAGCCTTAGATATCAATCCTTGGATAATCGCCTGGTGAGGTTAGATTTTCATAGCCTCACCGAGTTTTATCATATGTGGTTGCTCAGTCTTCGTTATTGGGAGAAATTAAGGCTCGACAGTTTGATGATTCGTACTTGGCAGAGCTACGGGAGACAGTGGTTCAGGGTGGTGCCAAGGAGGTTACTATTGGAGAGGATGGTGTTCTGAGACTTCAGGGTCGTTTATGTGTTCCTAATGTCGATGTCCTGAGAGGGAGGATTCTAGAGGAGGCACACAGTTCTCGGTATTCTGTTCATCCTGGTGCTACGAAGATGTATCGTGATTTAAAGCAGCATTACTAGTGGAGACGGATGAATAAGGACATTGTGGAGTATGTGTCTAGGTGCCTTAATTTCCCACAGGTTAAGTATAAGCACCAGAGTCCAGGAGGCCTACTTCAGAAGATGCCCATTCCTGAGTGGAAGTGGGAACACATCACTATGGACTTCGTGGTTGGGTTGCCTCGGACCTTGCAGAAAGTTGACGCGGTTTGGGTCATTGTGGATAGATCGACCAAATCGATGCATTTCATTCCAGTGGCTACTACATATACTTCTGAGAGGTTGGCCCAGATCTGCATTCGGGAGATAGACCGCTTGCATGATGTGCCGGTGTCCATTATATCAGATCGAGGTCCTCAGTTCACCTCGCACTTCTAGAGAGCTTGCATAGTGAGATGGGTACCTAGATAGATCTCAGCACAACATTTCACCCTCAGACTGATGGTTAGTCGGAGTGTACAGTTCAGATATTGGAGGACATGCTCAGGGCATGTGCGATTGACTTCGGAGGTCAGTGGGACAAGTTCTTGCCTTTCGCCGAGTTTGCTTACAATAATAGTTACCAGTCAAACATCGAGGTGGCTCCATTTGAGGCTTTGTATGGTCGGCGATGTCGTTCTCCTATCGGGTGGTTCGAGCCTGGCGAGGCTAAGTTATATGGAACCTACTTGGTGAAGGATGCATTGGAGAAGGTGAAGTTGATTTAGGAGAGGCTCCGCAAAGCACAGTCTAGACAGAAGAGTTATGCGGATCAGAGGGCGCGTGATGTATCATTTATGGAGGGAGACAAGGTTCTGTTGAAGGTCTCACCGATGAAGGCTATTATGAGGTTCGGGAAGAAAGGAAAGTTGAGCCCGAGGTTTATAGGTCCCTTCGAGGTGTTGAGGCATGTTGGGGAGGTTGATTATGAGCTAACTTTACCTTCCAATTATCAGGAGTTCATCCTGTCTTTCATGTATCCATGCTCCAGCGGTACCACGACGACTTCTCTCATGTGGTTGATTTCAGCACTATTCAGTTGAATGAGAGGTTGGGCTACGAGGAGGAGCCAGTTGCTATTATTGATAGACAGGATCGCCAGTTGAGGTCCAAGAGAGTTTCTGCGGTGAAGGTCCAGTGGAGGGGCCAACCAGTCGAGGAAGTAACGTGGGAGTCCGAGAAGGACATGCGAAGAAAATATCCGCACTTATTCAGCACTTCAAGTATGATTCTAGACCCGTTTGAGGACGAACGTTTGTTTAAGAGGTGAAGAATGTAATGACCAGACCGGTCGTTTTGCGTTATCAGACCCCGTTCCCCTAAATGAAACTTCCCATAGAGGCTTATTGTGATATATGACCTGGGGGGATGGGTGGTTCGGGATTTAGAGGCGTTTAGAGTGGTATAGGAACACTTGGTTACTTAAGGTTGGCCTTTAAGGCCAAGTATGACTTCGGTCAAAATTTTGAGTAAACAACCTCGAAATCGAGTTTTGACGGTTCTGGTAGCTTCCTATAATGATTTTTGACTTGGGCATATGTTTGGGCGTATGTTCGGAATGGGTTTTGGATGACCTGAGAGTGTTTCGGCGCCCAATATCGAAATAAGAGTTCCCTTAAGTTCATATTCTGGTTTGGGACGTGTTTTTATGTTATCGAGGTCCGAACGGAATTTCAAGACCGTGAATAGATCTGTTATGTCATTTATGACTTTCCTGCAAAATTTGATGTCATTCCGAGTAGTATAGGTCGGTTCGGCACATTGATATCGAATTCAAGAACTTGAGGTTCTTAAGTTTTGATTCTAAGGGTTTTGAGGTGTAATTTTGAGTTTTTGCATTGTTTTGAGTGTTCCGAAGGCTCGAGCGAGTCCGTATTATAATTTGGGACTTGTTGGTATATTTGGACGGGGCCTCGGGTGGGCTCGGGTGTCTCCCGGGCACCAAACATGGCCAAAACCCAGCTGAAATAGTTACTGGTGCACCTGATCTGATGTGACCACAGGTGCGGTTGCCTAGTCGCAGGTGCGGGACCGCTCGTGCGGTCCCAGCCTCGCAGGTGCAGCCCCAAGTGGGCTTCCCAGTTCTCGCAGGTGCGGGCCCTTTCCCGCAGGTGCACAGCCGCAGGTGCACAGCCGCAGGTGCGGACTCCTGCCCGCAGGTGCGAGCCCAAGCCCCTTGCCTCTCTTCCGCAGGTACGAGTCCTTTCTCGCAGGCGTGAGACCATAGGTGCGGAAACCCTGTAGGTAGTGAGGTATTTTAAATGCGGGATTGTCCCATTTTCACTCCACTTTCTTCCACTATAGACGACTTTGAGAGCTGGGAAAAGAGTCCCACGACCTAACTACTGAAAGGTAAGTGAATTCTTCCCTAAAGTTAGTTAATGCATGAATTCGTTGAATTAACTACCTAGTTAGTGAAAAATCAAGGATTTGAGTAGTAGCCTAGGACTTTATGAAAATTTAGGGAATTAACCGTTAATTATCCATGAAATCATACAAAAACTATATATTAATGATCCTTAGGTTAAGAGTAATCGATTCCTTCGAAACTTTTCGGAATCCGAGCATGTAGGCCCGGGGGTGTATTTTGGGAATTCTTCAAGAATGATGAATTGACTAAATAAGTAGGAGAATTACATTCTTTGAGTATAATTTGATATATTTACGTAACGTTTGATTAGTTTCGAGTCCTGGGGAGACGAGTTTGGAGTTTTGGGAGTTTTCTTGGTCTGGGAAGTAGATTCGACACGAGGTGAGTCTCCTTTCTAACCTTGTAAGAGGGAATTGTCCCCATAGGTGATTGTAAATGGTTGTTTGTCCTTATTTGCAGGGGCTACGCACGCACTTAGTGACGAGAGCCCGTGCGTAGCTACTATTATGCCTTGTCGGGTAGTTTAGGGCTCACACGCATGCTTTATGAGTTATATCCGTGATCTGGAATATGGTCGAAGTAGTCTAATATCCTCGAATCTCACATGTGAAGGCCTAAGAAGTTATGATTTGAAGTTGACATTATTAAATTTTTATCCTGTTAGTATGTTCCCTGCTAATTATATCTAGAATTTCCTGCTAATCATGTATTTATACGGGAACCCGAGTTGCATGAATGATTCGCGAGCGTGGTGGTCCTAGTATTATACTAACCCGAGTCGTATGAAAGATTCGCGAGCGGGGTAGTCCTAGTATTATATTAATCGTGTCGCATGTTTGATTCGCGAGTGGGGCAGATAGATGCATCTATGGTTCGGGCCGTTCGACCCTCGGCAGTGCACATTTGCTTTTCACGTCGTACTAGCCATACGTTCCTAGCTTGTTATATGTTAGGTAACTTATGAGAAGCCTGTAATTGTAACTGTTGATTTTATGAAAGAAAGAAAGTTAAACAGCTTGTATGCCATGGAAAGGGATGGCGCAAGGGTACTAGAGAATGCTATTTGATGCTCATTTCCTTATTAATGTTCATTACTTCTATTACTGATTAGCCTATATTCATTTCATATTATCTGACCCTAGTAAGTATCACGTCGACCTCTCGTCACTACTTCTTCGAGGTTAGGCAGGATACTCATTGGCTACATTTCTGCTTATGTACTCATGTTATGCTTCTGTACTTAATTGTACAGGTTCTGAGGCTGGTGCATCTGGTTATCAGACCGGAGCTTGACCCTGAGAGTATATTCTGGACCTGACTTCACGGTGAGCTGCTTCCCTTGGCGATTCTCAGCAGCACTATGGAGTTGTCTTTTGTTTATTTCTGTCAACTTCCTTCAGACAGTAGAACAATTTATTTAATCTTTTGTATATTCTACTAGTTCACCTGTAGACTTATGACACTAGTTCCTGGCACACATAGTAGAATTTATCTTTTTGGAAAGGTATATATTGGTTCATGATCCTTATGAATACATTTATTTAAGTTAGCTAATTTATCCGCTTCCACTTAAACGTTTTTAAGCTTAAAATTGTTAAGTGTGGGGATGTTTTTTTCAAATAAGGAAATTTCACTAGTAACTAAACTTTTGGGTTGCCTGACCCTGGTGTTGGGCGCCATCACGACCTGAGTTAGGATTTTGGGTCGTGATAGTTTGATTGAGGTTGTTTCAATTTCGAGCTTTCCGGTTCCTATTCGAGTTTGCTGACGGGGCTCATGGTCCAACCTCCTGCTACTGTTTCATTTTCCAGTCAGATTCAATTCACCAGAATTTGGTGTAACCAAGTTCTTGTTAATATTATTGAGGTCCGACTCTAAACTCTTCCTCTTTTATCATTTCTCATGTGAATGTTTGGTCTTTGTTTCCTCTCGTTTTTAGTCCTTGTTATGTGTATGATTTGCATTCCCAGTTTCTTATGGGTTTGAGTAGTTTTCTGTTTTAAAATTTTAATTATAAAAAAATATTTGAATTCACGTTAGGCAAATACCAATAAATGTTGAGGAACAAAGTTGTTAACATGTGAATAAGTCTCAAAGATCAGGAAAAATAATGAACTTTGTTAGAGTGCTTTAGGCGCATTTTAAAGCTATTATCGTGATTATGTACACGTTCGCATGGCATAATTATGATCCCCAAAATAAATCAAGGTACGCGTTCACGCGACTTTGGCCAAGCTTTCTTAATAATTAAGTGTTATGAATTGTGTACACGTACGCGTGATATGATTCTTGACGCGCCAAACGAGAAGAGTACACATACGCGTGACTTTTTTTTTCAAGATAATTTCATAACGCCATAATTAAAAGCAGTAAAAGGTAAAAATACATAGGTTCTAAAGAACGTAATTAAACAATTTAAATAAGCCAGGTATGATTAAAGCGATCGTGCTAAAACTACGGAATCCAGGAATGCCTAACACCTTTTCTCGGGTTAACACAGTTCCGTATCCAGTCTTCTGTGTTCGCAGACTTTAAAACAGAGTCAGATTTCCTCGATTTGGGATTTAAAATAAACCGGTGACTTGGGACACCATAAATATGCCAAGTGGCGACTCTGAATTGAATGAATAATCCCATTTCGAATAATGTCATCTAAATTGGAAAAACTCCTTATCCCTCTCGGGAAAAAAGAGGTGTGACAGTAACTAAGAAGGTCGTAGCAGATTTTTTTTGGGACCGCATCCTTTTTCAATTTGGAGTACCTAAGTCAATCATTACTGACAATGCCGCCAATCTTAATAGTGACATGATGAAAGCCATGTGTAAAGCATTCAAGATCAAGCATCAAAACTCTACAGCATACATGCCACAAATGAATGGAGGCATAGAAGCCACCAACAAGAACATCAAGAAGATATTGAGGAGAATGGTAGACAATTACAAACAATGGCCTGAGAAGCTACCGTTTGCTTTGCTCGGGGAAAGCACCATAGTTTGTACATCCACAGGGGCAACTCCCGCCGAAGTAGAAATCCCTTTCTTAATAATCATACAGGATACCTAGCTCAGCGACACAGAATGGGTACGGAGCCGGAATGAACAACTAGCTTTCAATGATGGAAAAATAATGAATTCAGCATGTCACGGTCACCTCAACCAGAATAGAATGTCAAGAGCTTTCAACAAAAAGTTTAGGTCGAGGCAATTCACACCGGGGCAATTGGTACAAAAACAGATCTTCCCACATCAGGATGAAGCAAAAGGGGAAATTCTCACCCAACTGACAAGGCCCTTACATGGTTCACCGAGTATTAACAAGAGGAGCACTTATACTTGCAGAAATGGATGGAGAGATTTGGCCAAAACCTATCAATTCGGACGCAGTCAAGAGATACTATGTTTAAGATTATGTTTGCACTTTCTATTTGATGTAACTAAACTATGCTTGACCTGATTCCCGTTTAAGAGGGGATACGTACGCAGCCCTATGGGTTCGATCACATCATAACAATATCTTCATTCCCCCTATGGTAGAAACAGGGTCAAGAACTCGAGTTTTCCCGATCTCCCCATGTTAGGAACCGCCAAGGAATGTACCGCCAGAAGTATGCATTTAAACTGGGGCAGAATTATGAGGAGGATCCTCAAAATTTCGAGTTAAGGAGGTTGCAATGTCTCAAAAGTGTGTCACAGTCATCAATTCAAAAAATTATTTGCTCTCGTGCATTATCACATATTTCAAACAACTACTTTTTATAAACAATTTATCAAATGCATGTTTTTCAAAAAAAAAATTGTTTCTATTGCAACTAGACGTTACTCGGAGTGACTCAAGCAGTGACTTCGGACAAAAGCAAAGGCGAAGCAAGGAACCGAGAGCACGAACCAACCTTTCCCCCGCAGAACTCACAATTTTTATTTGGATGCAGGCACAATGAACATAATAGGAATGTCCGCAAATACATACACAAAACAAGATCACTATCTTCATAACGACAAAAATCACCAAACGCAAACACATCATGATAAGAAATTCTTATTCTCTCGCATTTAGTATTGTTTTTCTTGCATAGGGCTAAGCACTGCCTTCATCATTAAATTTCCTTCCTTTTCATAATAGTAAACTTTGTCCCTACTCCTTGCATAAGACTAAACACTAACCTCACATTGCATGAGGCTAAGAACTGCTTCCACACTGCATAAGGCTATGCACTGGCTTTCGTTGCATGAGACTAAACACTGTCTCCATTCTTCGCATAAGGCTAAGCACTGCCTCCACATTGCATAAGGCTAAGCACTTTCTTTCTTTGCATGAGACTAAACACTATCTCCATTTTTCGCATGAGGGTAAGCACTGACTCCATACTACATAAGGCTAAGAACTACCTTTCTTTGCATAAGAGTAAACGCTGTCTCATTTCTCTACATAAGGCTAAGCACTGTCGAAACACTGTCTCCATTCCTTGCATGAGGCTAAGCATTGCCTCCATTATAAGGCTAAGCATTACCTTTCCTTGCCAGAGACTAAGCATTGTCTCCTTTCCTTGCATGATACTAAGCATTGTCTCCACTCCTTTCATAGGGCAAAGCACTACTGTCACGACCCAAACTTCCCCCTGAAACACGTCCTGACAGCACCTAGTCTCTACGACTAGGTAAGCCTAACAATTTACAGAAAATACCAATAATGGAAGCAAATCTTGACATCTAACTGCAATAGATATTGGATAACCAATAACAATGTCGCTCGTCACATACAATAACCAAAACACTAACGTACACGGAACATCATGAGTCACAAGCTAAAGAAACGAAATAGTATCTCGATACACCAGAGTCTAATAAAAGAAAATACAGAAAGTGTTTGACACGGGGAAGAATAGAAGGGGACTCCGAGGTCTGTGGACACGAAATATATACCTTGAAGTCTCCAAAGCTTTCTCGACTCACTGGTAATGCAGCTGATAATGAGCACCTGAATCTGAACACAAAACATGTACAGAAGAGTAGCATGAGTATATCACAATTGGTACCCAGTAAATGCCAAGCCTAACCTCAGTCGAGTAGTGACGAGGTCAGGCCAGGCCCACTGGTATATAATAAATAAAGCAAGAGAAAAAATAGTATAATAGAAGACTGGAGTTCAACAAAGGTAAACACAATGAAATAACAGTACAACACGCGAAAATAAACAACAGGGGATCTCCCGAGATACCGTCTCATAGTCCCAAAAGTAAATATGCAAGGAGAACTCCCGAGGTACCGCCTCGTAGTCTCAAAAGTAAATGTGCAGGAAGAACTCCCGAGGTACCGCCTCGTAGTCTCAAAAGTAAATGTGCAGGGGGATCTCCTGGGATACAGTCCCGTAGTCCCAAAAGTAAAGATGTAGGGGGATCTCCCATTATACCGTCTGTAGTCCCAAAGTAAATACACAGCTCAGAAAACTACAGATGATAGATACAAAAAGAGAATCTACAGTTTAGACTAAGTACAATCAAGAGAAGAAGCAGGAATTCACTAAGCATGCTGCAAAGAGTTCAGTCAAGCAATTAAGACACGTAGATATGTTATTCTAGGATAACAGGGTAACTACACATGCTAGTATACTTAATTAAGGTGAAAACGTAAATTATTTACTAAAAATCAGGTTTTGCAACAAATAGCTTGTGTACGCACTCGTCATCTCGCGTACACAGCACTCACATATCAATATCAATACCAAATCCTAAGGGGAATTCCCCCACATAAGTTTATGCAAGCCACTTACCTCGAACCAAGCTAAATCAATCGGTAGCAATGCTCTTTCCATGAATATCGGACTCTGAATGGTCCAAATCTATCCAAAATCAATTACATACCATAAATATAGCTATAAGAAACTAATCTAGTCAATGAAATCTAAGCTTAATCAAGAAATTAGGAAATCGACCCAAAAAGCCTCATCGGGCCCACGTCTCGGAATCGGGTAAAAGTCATAAAATACGAACAGCCATTCACTCACGAGTCTAACCATACAAGTTTTAGTCTATGAAGTTTCTACCATTTACCCCCAAATTTCCAACTCAAATCCCTAATTAGAAGATGCAAATGGCAATAGATTCATGAAATATAGCCCAATCCGAGTTAGAATCACTTATCCCAACAATCTTCTCAAAGAACCCTCGAAAAATCGCCTCACATCGAGCTCTCAAAGTCCCAAATGGGAATCAAACCCACAAATTTCTCTTTTCTGCCCAGTTCTTCCGCATCTGTGGATATGCCATCGCACCTGCGTCACTGCACTTGTGGAATTCCCCTCGCAGATTCTGATTCCACTTAAGAACTACTTCTGCTATAAAAGGGTCGCATCTGCGTGTGCGCACCTGCAGACCCATGTCCGCTTCCCCAATTACCTCTCCCAGACCAACCTTCGCTTCTGTAATTACTCCTACGCAGGAGCGGCTCCGCTTCTGCGGTCCCATTATCACACCTGCAACCACTGGCTACCCAGCCCAGGGCCGCTCTGCGAGCTACTCTCCGCACATGTGAGTCCGCACCTGCGGTCTCCCTTCCGCAGGTGAAAAATACCAGAACCAGCAATTCTCAGCAAGTGCCTAAGTCCAAATCTCATTCCGTTAAGCATCAGAAACACACTCGAGGCCATCGAGACCTCAACAAAACATACCAGTCACTCCTAAAACCCCATACAAAATCCTAAGACTTAAACTTCCGTTTAGAGACTAGGTGTCCCAAAACACTCCGAAACCACAACCAACACCTCCCGGTAAGACACATAAGCAGAAAAAAAACAAGGGTAAGCAGTAAACCAGGGATCGGGGATATAACTCTCAAAATGACCGGTGGGGTCGTTACATCCTCCCCCTCTTAAAACAATCATTCATCCTCGAACGAGTATAGAGACATACCTGAAGCGGTGAAAAGATAAGGATAACGGATATGCATATATTGCTCGATCTCCCAAGTCGCCTTCTCGACCAGCTGACCCCTCCACTGCACCTTCACAGAAGCAATGTTCTTTTAACTTAGATTTCTGACCTACCTGTCCAAAATAGCCACTGGCTCCTCAACATAAGATAGATCCTTGTCCAACTGGACTAAGCTGAAATCCAACACATGAGCAGGATCACCGTGATACTTTCAAAGTGTAGAAATGTGGAATACCAAATGAACCCCTGCTAGACTGGGAGGTAAAGAAATCGCATAAGAAACCTCCCCAACTCGTCGCAACACCTCAAAGGGACCAATGAACCTTGGGCTTAGCTTGACCTTCTTCCCGAACCTCATAACGCTCTTCATAGGCGATACCCGGAGCAAGACCTTCTCTCCAACCATGAATGCAACATCGCGAAACTTCCGGTCTGCATAACTCTTCTTCCTGGATTGGGCTATGTGAAGTCAATCCTGAATCACCTTCACCTAATCCAGGCATCCTGGACCAAGTCTGTACCCAATAATCTGGCCTTGCCCGGCTCGAACCAACCCACTGAGGATCGACACTGCCTACCATACAGAGCCTCATACGGTGCTATCTGGATGCTCGACTGATAACTGTTGTTATAGGCAAGCTCTGAAAGTGGCAAAGAACTGATCCCACAACCCTCCAAACTCCATCACACACACAAAGATTATATCCTCTAATATATGAATAATGCGCTTGGACTGTCCGTCCATCTGAGGGTGAAATGATGTACTCAACTCCACTCGAGAGCACCCAACTCATTTTGTACGGCCCTTCGGAACCGTGATGTAAACTACATACCCCGGTCAGAGATGAAATATTCCGATACGCCATGAAGCCTGATGATCTCACGGATGTAGATTCGAGCCAGTTGCTCGGAATAATAGGTAGTCATCACAGGAATGAAATGAGCTGACTTGGTCAGCCTATCCACAATCATCCAAACTGCATCAAACCTCTATTGGGTCCGTGGGAGTCAAACAACGAAATCCATAACGATCTGCTCCCATTTCCATTACAGAATCTCTAACTCTTTAAGCAACCCACCTAGCCGTTGATGCTCGTACTTCACCTGCTGGCGTTTAAGGCACATACTCCACTATGTCCTTATTCATCCTCCTCCACCAGTAATGCTACCTCAAGTCCTGATACATCTTTGCGGCACCTAGATGAATGGAGTACCGCAAGCTGTTAGCCTCCAGAAGAATCAACTCAGGCAAACCATCTACATTGGGCACACATAACCTGCCATGCATCCTCAATGCACCATCATCCCCAATAGTGACCTCCTTAGCATCACTGCGCTGGACCGTGTCCTTAAGGACAATAGATGAGGGTCATCATATTGACGCTCCCTGATATGATCATAAAGAGAAGACCGAGAGACCACACAATCCAATACTCGACTCGGCTCATAAATATTCAATCTCACAAATTGGCTGGCTAAGGCCTGAACATCCAATGCCAATGGCCTCTCTATTGCTTATAGATATGCTAAACTCCCCCAAACTCTTCACCCGACGACTCAAAGAATCGGCAACCATATTGGCCTTCCCCGGATGGTATAGAATAGTAATATCATAGTCCTTGAGTAGCTCCAACCACCTCCACTAATGCAAGTTAAGATCCTTTTTCTTGAACAAATACTGAAAATTCCCATGATCAGTGTAAATATCATAGGGGACACTGTACAAATAGTGTCGCCAGATCTTCAAGGCATGAATAATAGCTGCTAACTCAAGGTCGTGGACATGGTATTTCTTCTCAGGAACCTTCAGCTGTCTGGATGCGTAGGCTATGACCCTACCGTTCTGCATCAGCATTGATCCAAGGCCAATCCGCGAGCATCAAAATATACATTGTAAGACCCCTAACCTGTAGGAAATACCAATACTAGGGCTTTAGTCAAAGCTTTCTTGAGCTTTTGAAAGCTCTCCTCACACTCCTCTGTCCACATGAACGAAGAACCCTTCTGGATCAACTTGGTCATAGGTGCTGTAATAGATGAGAATCACTCTACAAAACGGCGATAATACCCCGCCAAACCAAGAAAACTCCCGATTTCTGTAGCTGATGACCGTCTAGGCCAGTTCTGCAGTGCTTCCTCCTTCTTTGGATCCACCTTGATCCTATCACTAGATACCACATGACCCAAGAATGCCACTGAGTCTAGCCAGAACTCACACTTAGAAAATTTTGCATACAATTTCTTTTCTCTATAGGTCCGAAGTACAATCCTCAAGTGTTGCTCACGATCCTCCCGAGTTCGGGAGTACACCAAAATGTCGTCAATAAACACAATGAAGCAGGAGTCAAGATATGGCCGGAACACACTATGCATCAAATGCATAAAAGCTGATAGGGCATTGTTCAGCCCAAAGACATCACAAGAAACTCACAATGACCATACCGAGTCCTAAAAGCAGTCTTCGGGATATCTGGCTCCCGAATCTTCAACAGATGATAGCCTGAATGTAAGTCAATCTTAGAAAACACCCTGGAACCCTATAACTGATAAAATAAGTCATCGATATTAGGCAATGAATACCATTTCTTCATTGTAACTTTGTTCAGTTGGCGATAATCAATGCACATACGCATAGAACCATCGTTCGTCTTCACAAACAAGACCGGAGCACCCCCAAGGTGACACACTAGGCCGAATGAAACCCTTCTCAAGAAAATCCTGTAACTGCTCCTTCAACTCCTTCAACTTTGGAGGAGCCATACGATATGGTGGAATAGAGATGGACTGAGTCCCCGAAACCAAATCAATGCCAAAATCAATATCCCTCTCGGGCAGCATGCCCAGAAGATCAACTGGAAACACATCTAGGAAGTCCCTCACTACTGGAACTGACTCAACTGTAAGGGTATCAATACTGACATCTCTTACATAAGTTAGATACGCGTCGCACCCCTTCTCAACCATTCGTCGAGCCTTAAGGAATGAAAAAACTTTGCTGGGAGTATACTCTAATGTACCCCTCCACTCTAGTGGAGGTAAACCTGGCATAGCCAGTGTCACGGTCTTAGCGGGACAATAAAGAATAGCATAATGGGGCGACAACCAGTCCATTCACAAGATAACATCGATGTCTACCATGATGAGTAATAATAACTTGGCTTTGGTCTCAAAACAACTAAGAGCAATCAAATACGATCGATACATGCGGTCCACAATAAGAGAATCTCCCATAGGAGTAGACACATTAATAGGGGAACTCAAAGAATCCCGAGTATGCCCAAATGTGGGGAAAATAAGAGGACACATAGGAATACATAAATCGTAGGTGAAATAATACTGTCGCATCTCTATGACAGACTGGAACAATACTTGTAATGAAAGAGTAGGAAGCAACTGCCTCTGTACAAGCTGGAAGAGCATAATACCTACCCTGGCCTCCCTCTCTAGGGAAAACTCCCCGACCTCGACCTCAATCTAGCTGAGTAGGTGGGGCGGTAGCTGGTGTTGGAATCATAGCCTGAGGACTCGGTGGAGCACGTGGTGGCCGAGAAGTCTGCAGAGGTGCACCCCTCCTAAGTCTTTGGCAATCCTTCACCATATGGAGAGTGTCTCCACACTCAAAACAACCCCTCGGAGGGCGTGGCTGTTGTGACTGACTCAGGCCAGGTCTGCTGGACTGGCCGCTAAAAGCACCCCGAGTAGGAGGCACACTAGATACTGGCGGTGCATAATAAGGCTCCTAGGGCCTCGTAGGGGCTGGAACACCACTGGCAGTTGGAAGAGCTGAATGAATGGGGTGACTCACATAACCCCTATCATAGCAAACTACAATTGGGGCACGAGTACCATTGTAAGTCCCAGACTCTTGAGCCCTCTTGGCCTCTCTCTCCTCTCTGTCCTGGGGAAGCATGCCCTCCAATAGCGTAGCAATACTCACAACCTGCTAATAAGAATATCCATCTCCAACAACCTGGAAATACTAATCCAGATATTGGGGTGGAGTACCTCAATAAAATGACGAACCCTCTCTTGAACTGTGGCAACCAAGGCCGCCGGATGTCGAGCCAAGTCACTGAAGTGGACTACATACTCTAACATAGTCATAACACCCTGGCGCAGCTATTCAAACTCCACGTGCTATGAGTCTCTGAGGCTCTGAGGAACATACTCTCTCAAAAACATGTCCAAGAACTGAGTCCATGTAAGAGAAGTTGCCTCATCCGGACTACTCAACTCATAATCATGCCACCACTAATAGGCTGCTCCTCTAAGCTGAAAAGTGGTAAAAACAACCCCACTCGTATCCTGTATGCCCATAGTATAAAAAATACTCCAGAAAACCCTGAGCATCATCTATAGCTAATCCGCTAAAGGTAGGTGGGTGGTATTTCTTCTACCTCTCAAGTTTGAGCTGCTTCGCCTCAGAAGTGGTTGTCCTGGTCTCATGCTGAACCGGAGCTACGGGATGCATTGGAATGAACTCTGGGGCATGGTCAACCTGGAACCTCTGCTCAGGAGTTCGGGCTGCGGGAGTCTGTGCCCCTCCCCCGACCTGAGATGTGGCAGGAGCTAATGGAATCAATCAAGCGTGAGCTAAGGTGCTGAACATGCTCATGAACTGGGCTAGGGTTTCGTGGAGGGCTAGTGCAGTAATAGGCACCTCCGGTGCCTGCCCTCCAAATGGAGCTACTAGGGGCTCCTCTGTCATAGCTCGCGCGAGTGCTCTGGCTACACCGCGTGGTCGTCCTCTACCCCAGCCCCGGCCTCTAGTTGCTCTAGTAGGGGGTGCGGGTGCCTGGTCCTCAGATCCTCTGGTACGGGTCCTCACCATGTGTGAGAAAGAATAGAATAGAGAAGTTTAGAATTTGACGCCAAAAACATCGCATGACAAGGAATCACAGAAGTATAATTGTTCCTAACAGTTCTATAGCCTCTCGAAGATAAGTACGGACGTCTCCGTACCGATCCGCGAGACTCTAACAAACAGGCTTGTGACTCACGACACCTATGAAGCTAGAGCTCTGATACCAACTTGTCAGGACCCAAACTTCCCTCTGAAATACGTCGTGACGGCACCTAGTCTCTGCGACTAGATAAGCCTAACCGTTTATAGAAAATATCAAAGATGGAAGCAAAGCTTAACATACTAAATACTGGATAATCAATAACAATTCGGAATGTACAATAACCAAAACACTAACGTACACATCTTTTCGCAAAACCCTTTTCCTTGGATAAATGTTCCCTAGTGAATTCTTGATTGACTGTTTGAATTTGTGTATTTACATTTGACCGCATTGCATGTATGATTCATGAGCGGCGTAAAACTTCATGAGTCACAAGCTACAGAAAGAAAATAGTATCTTTATACACCAGAGTCTAATAAAAGAAAATACATAAAGTGTTTGACATGGGGAAGAATAGAAGGTGACTCCGAGGTCTGTGGAGGTGGAAGATAAACCTTGTAGTCTCCCAAGCTGTCTTGACTCACTGGTAATGCGGTTGTAACGAGCACTTGAATCTGCACACAAAACGTGTGCAGAAGAGTAGCATGAGTAGACAACAATTGGTACCCAGTAGTGCCAAACCTAATCTCGGTTGAGTAGTGACGAGGTCAGGTTAGGCCCACTAGTATATAATAAATAAAGTAGGATAATAAAACAGTATAATAGAAGACTGGAGTTCAACAAAGGAAAACATAATGAAACAATAGTACAACACGCGAAAATAAAGAACAGGGGATCTCTCGAGAAACCGTCTCGTAGTCCCAAAAGTAAATATGAAGGGAGAACTCCCGAGGTCCCGCCTCGTAGTCTCAAAAATAAATGTGCAGGGAGAAATCTCGAGGTACCACCTTGTAGTCTCAAAAATAAATATGCAGGGAGAACTCCCGAGGTACTGCCTCGTAGTCTCAATAGTAAATGTGCAGGGGGATCTCCTGGGATACTGTCCCGTATTCCCAAAAGTAAAGATGCAGGGGGATCTTCTCGGATACCATCCCGTAGTCCCAAAGTAAATACTAGCTTAGACAACAACATATGATAGGTACAATAAGAGAATCTACAGTTTAGACTAAGTATAATAAAGAGAAGAAGAAGGAATTCACTAAGCATGCTGCAAAGAGTTTAGTTAAGCAATTGAGACACATAAACATGTTATTCTAGGCTAACAGGGTAACTACACATGCTAGTATGCTCAATTAAGGTGAAAACGGGAAATTACTCAGTAAAAATCAGGCTTTACGACAAATAGCTCGCGTACGCACTCGTCACCTCGCATACACGGTGCTCACATATCAATATCAGTACCAAATCCTAAGGGGAATTGCCCCACAAAAGGTTAGCCAAGCCACTTACCTCTAACCAAGCTAAATCAATAGGTAGCAATGCTCTTCCAACGAATAACCAACTTCGAATGGCCCAAATCTAGCCAAAATCAATTACATACCATAAATATAGCTATAAGAAACTAATCTAATCAATGAAATCTAAGATTAAGCAAGAAATTAAGAAATCGACCCAAAAAGCCTCCCCGGTTCCAAGGCCCAAAATCGGGTAAAAGTCACAAAATACGAACACCTATTCGCTCACGAGTCTAACCATACAAGAATTACTCGAATCTGACCTCAAATTGCCTTCCAAAACTCGAAATTTTAGTCTTTGAAGTTTCTACCATTTCCCCCCAAATTTCCAACTCAAACCCCTAATTAGAAGATGAAAATGGCAATATATTCATGAAATATATCCCAATCCGAGTTAAAATCACTTACCCCAACAATTTTCTCAAAGAATCCTCAAAACATTTCCACATACCGAGCTCTAAAAGTCCCAAAATTGAAATGGGAATCAAACCCTCGAATTTCTCTTTTTTGCCCAGTTCTTCCACATCTGCGGACATGCCATTGCACCTGTGGAATTCCCCTCGCAGGTGCGGATTCCACTTAAAAACTTAGAGCCCGCTGCTGCGATAAAGGGGTCACACCTGCATGTGCGCACCTGCGGACCCATATTCGCATCTGCGATCACCTTCCCCAGTTCGGCCTTTGCTTCTGCGATTACTCCTTCGCATGAGCGGCTTCGCTTATGCGGTCCCATTGCCGCACATACGACCACTGGCTACCCATCCCAGGGCTGCATCAGCGAGCTAATCTTCGCACATGCGAGTCTGCACCTGTGAACTCCCCTCTGCAGGTGTGAAACATCAGAGTCAGGATTTTACACCCCATATCTTCGTACAAAAGAGTATTTGTACGTCAATTGATGTAAGATTAGAAATGAGATCATCTTTGAGAGTGCATAAAGTAATTTAATCATTTTACCTTGGAGGTTACAAATATTTAATATCGTGAATAATAATTACTAGGAGGGTTGGAAAGCGTAGATGCTAAACGTATTGAAGAAAATAAGTTTAGTCGAAAGTCGACAAGTTGGGAATGTTATAACATGTATTTTTGGGGTGACACTAGGGTGATCAAAATTATAAGGAGTTTATTTTATGAGTTATTTTTGTCTTATGATAGTCATGTGTTATGTTTTGAAGTCAAGTGACTTGTGGAACAAAAGTTGGCAAAGATCATCACAAGTTACATTCATAAATATGCTAAAATTAGGTCAAATGTAGCTGAGCTTCTCTCCCAATATATCTGGAATTAGAGATTATCTACCTACAAAATTGAATATCTAAGAGTCTATTTTCTAAGCATTAAACCGTTCATCGATATGACATAGGAGTAGAGAGATATTTGCAGTTTTGTGAGATTGCGCAAACTACATAGGTGACAAGTAGGTTTGTCACTAAAGCTTTTTGAGTAATACATTTCATGTGTTATATGAGGTCTTTTGGGGACATATTATATACCAAATTAAAGGTCTTGTAATTTAGTTTCTAACTCTCTTAACCGTTCTTTCATACAACATCCGGATAAGAAGATATAAGCGTCTAAAGAAGAGCCAATAATAGGGTGCCAAGCTAGCACCTCTTTGACTTTTCAAAAATGGATATATATATAGGCCTTATGTCGTCTGTTTCTTCACTTTTCCACATACCACGACCAGAATAAGACCCCTAAAATTATCCTCAAGCTATCCACAAGTGTTTCCAAGAATATTAACATCCCGGGTACGAAATCAAGAAGCGATAACGCTAGAACGATTCCTATGACGTAAGTATCGTCGCTTCTCTTTTTCTTTGTAGTTTGAGTTTTGGTAGATAATTCAGAGTTAAGAAAACATATATTTTCTTTATTTAAGCTTTAAACATCAAGGAAGGTTGATAAATTGGTTTCCTAATAGTTAGGACTCACGGGACAGTGATCGGAAGTTGTGAGTTCGAGTTATTCGACTTGTAGAGTATTGTTTTGTGAGCTGTTTCGTGTTGCTTTTGGGATGTATATCTTGCTAATGTTTTGTGGAGTTATTGAGGATAAAAGGCATGTATAAACACCACATAATTATGGAATGGTGTGCTGGTCATTCGTCATTACGTTTTTAGGTTGTTTGACACTACTTTTGTTGTCGTTTATGTATGAAGTGATTAGGGTGTGTGAGTTGTTTCGTGATATATTGTGATAGAGATAAGGTTGTAAAATGATGCATACATATTATTTTTTTATTAGTATTGTTGATATATGGTATTGGAGGAGGGCCTTGTTACAGGGGATATGCTGCCCAAATTTTCGTAAATGAGCTACTAGTTTAAGTTGTGCATTTAGCCTTTACTCAGCACTGATTTTGAATCTCCTTATGCTATGGTAGATTGAGTTGAGTTGTTTGAAGAATTTCTTGGAAGGTATTAAGGACTTAATGGATTTAAGGTATGTTAAGGCACTTTCTTCTTTATTTTGGCATGATCTAAAGTGAAACGAACGTACACGATACGCTATTTCATAACGAATCTACTCCTGGCAACTAAGGTTGTCCATGTTGTTCTTATCTTATAAAGTTATCCTAAGAAAGTATGTATGGTACTTGAATCCTAGTGAATTTCATATTGATGGTATGATGTTCATAATGTTAATCGAAGGTGCAATTACCTTACGTCACTCCGAAAGGTTTAGAACGTGATTCCATGAGTCCAACATGCATTATATATGTATCTACTTTACTCTACTGAGTCGCGCTATAGTCGGCCGGGTACGACACCTATTGTGCAACCACTGATCAGTTGGGTTTACCGAGCTCCACGTTGTCGGGTACGATTCTACCGAGCCTTATGATGGCCGGGTATATTTTTATCGAGCCCTCTTCGAGGCCGGGTACGATATGATGATGATGATGCCCACAGAGGCGTATGTTTTTAAAAGATTATGTATATATATGTATCACTCATTTCATGTCACTATATCTTAGAGGCACTCAGATGCTACAGGTTGTATCTCCTATATCTCTCTTTACTATATTGTTCTTATTTATGATTTTATGCCTTACATACTCAGTACTTTATTCTTACTGACGCTTTTGCCTGGGGATGCTGCATTTCATGCTTGAAAGTCCCGATAGATAGGTTGACATTCCTCCTAGTAGGCTATTAGCTCAGCGGAAAGTGTTGGTGCACTCCAATTTCTTCGGAGTTGCCTAGTTGGTCAATATGATTTGGACATGTATTGATTGGTATGGCGGGGCCCTATCCCGACCTTTATGATGTTTATGTACTCTTAGAGGCTTGTAGAAAGATGTCAGATATATGGATACTTGTATGGCCATGTCGGCCTATGTTTTGAGTTTACAAAGAATCATGTCAGCCTTATTGGCCCGTATGTCACATGTATAAGTTTCTATATCATGTTAGGTCGTCCTATGTCTAGAATTCCCTTATGTTTTATTTCGGTTATGTCATGATGAACCTTTTGGCACATTTACCATGATAGTACGATAAGAAAGTTATGTTATCTTGGTACTTGGTTGAGTAAAGTACCAGGTGCCCGTCGCAGCCCTCCGGTTTGGGTCGTGACACAGCAATTCTCAACAAGTGCCTAAGTCCAAATCTTAATCTGTTAAGCATCTGAAACACACCCAAGGCCCCCGGGACCTCAACCAAACATACCAACCAGTCCTAAAACCTCATACGAACTTAGTCAAGCCCTCGAATCAAATCAAACAACACTAAAAACACAAATAACCCTCCGATTCAAAATTATTGAACTTGAAACTTCCAATTTCTACAACTGACGCTGAAACCTATCAAACCATGTCTAATTGACCCCAAATTTTTCACATAAGTCATATCAACCCTACGGACCTACTCCAACTTTCGGAATCGGAATCCGACCCCGATATCAAAAAGTCCACTACCGGTCAAAATCTCCAAAAATTTGACTTTCGCCATTTCAAGAATAAATGAACTACAGACCTCCAAAACACAATCCGGACACGCCCCTATGTCCAAAATCACCCAACGGAGCTACCGGAACTGACAGAACTCCAATATGGAGTCGTCTTCATACATTTTCGACTATGATCAAAATCCAAAGACTTAAGCTTCCGTTTAGGAACTAAGTGTCCCAAAACACTCTGAAACCACAACCAACACCTCCAGGAAAGACACGTAAGTAGAAAAAAAACACGGGGGAAGCAATAAACAGGGTATCGGGGCTGTAACTCTCAAAACGACCGGCCGGATCGTTACAACTGCACTCATCGTTCCATAAGGCTAAGAACTGCATTTCCTTGCATGGCACTAAGCATTGTCTCCATTCCTTGCATGAGGCTAAGAATTACCCTCATTATTGTATAAGGCTAGGAATTTCCTTTTCTTGCATGAGACTAAGCATTGTCTCCGCGCTTTGCATCGAGCTAAGCACTCCCCTCATATCATACAAGAGCAAACCTTATCTCGTTCTTTCTCGCATATGACTAAACATTACTTGTTTCTTCTATCAAATGATCGATATCATCGCATCTTTGCATCTCATGGGTTGAAACATCACCATATTGTCCGAAGGCGTCATAGTCCTAGGGCATCATCCTCATAGTCCGAAGACATCATGCCATGGTTGGAGAATCTCTCGATATTACATATCATTATTAAAAGGCGTCATAGTCCTGAGGCACCATCTTCATGGCCCGAGATCACCATTTCATGGCCGGTGAATCCCTCATCATACACTATATGGACTAGGACATCATGGTCTAAGGACATCATCATCATCGTCCGAAGGCAACCTTCATGGTCTGAAGGGAATTTGCATCATGTTTAAATTATCGCAATAACCCATATATATTCATGTGCATCGTGTTTTAACTTTTTCAGTTAACTCGAAAGGTAACCGTTATACAAACAGGAGCAATTCTCGCTATGGTTTCCATTCACAACGTTCACATACTTTGACTATCTCAAACATAATTGATTATCAACAATTGATTACCCTATGTTCCATAAACGTTCAACTACGCATTCACAGATTTTTGTATACATCTATAACGTTCAAATACGCATTCACAGATCCACCTAAAATTATTTGTTACCTACAACACTATCCTACCCAAGAGATCCTTTTCGAAGCATAGGACAACTCTTATAACAACTCCATTGGTTTCGTTCGCCATTGGATCCATAACTACACACGACCTGATTCCCGTAACACCAGGAATATGTAGGCAACTCAAGAACCAGGGTTCGGTCCCCATTGTTTTCAAAACACATCATTCCTCATTCAATTTGGACAAAATTAGTCATCATTTTCTTTACCCGATAACTCCTGCATCATTCCTGGGTAAAGAGAAGTAGTTGTTGATACCCAATTTTCCCCTCATATTTATTCAAATAGTATATATACTTTAAAAATATTATTTTGCATTATTACATAATTTACAAGAGTTATACAAGTATTTTCTATAATTTTTATAATCTTTAAAGCTTTAAAATTGATTTTATTGCATTTAAATTACTTGAATATGCATTAATTAACTCTTAAATTATTTTGTGATGACTTAATCATCCAAAGTTCTTATTTTCATCCACATATATGTTTCAGAATATTTTATTTTATTTTTTATAATTATATTTGCATTTTAAGCGATTTTACACAATTTTGCAGTAATAGTCTATATGATGTGCATAATCACATTTTATTACATTATTTTTGCTCAAAATAGCATTTTTATATTTTTAAATGCTAAAATATTATTTCAAAACATCTTACTACGTAAATAATACTTTTACTATCTGTTAATTACTTTTTATATATATTTTTTATAATTTGTTTTCGTGTATTTTATTTTTAGCCTAATTCGGATCCAATTCTAGACCAATTTAATGGACCAAACGTCTAAAACCTCAAATCCCAATCTCCCCAGCCCAAACCAGACGACCCCTTTAATTTCAACACGATCGGTACCCATTTAAACGACCGCCCCACTCCCTTTCGATCCTGGCTGTTGATCTCAAATGATCAATGACCCATCATAAATCCCTAGCCTTTACTTATATCCCCTCACCCCAAACCCTAATCCCATTCCTACACTCCAGCCTCCCCTAAATCCTCTCTACTCTCCTCTTCTCTAAGAAACCCTAGCCGCTATATCTCTGAACCCCTCGAAATCTGGCCCTAAAATGGAACCGATCATTGATTAACTTACCTATTTTGTGGTTCTTCACTATTGTACATATGCCTATGGTTTTACTTAGTTCTTTCCCTATTTTTGTCAAGAACTACCTCTCCAAATCAGGCCTGGATGACTTCGATCTTCAAGGATTTAGATGGTATTTTATGAACATACACTTGAAAGGAGACGACACTTGCACTCCTAGTTCGATTTACAGTTGGTTGAACCCAATTAGGGTTTGATATCTCCATCTCCTTTACCGACTCTGATTGCATGAAATCCGTCCTTTACTTTTCTATGTTTAGATTGACTATTTTCCATGTTTTGTTTGCTTAATCGACCACTATATAAACCCCTCCCCTAGTCCCCTTTAACGGACTGTAATCACTGTTATTCTCTCATACTCTCACTCACTCGATACTATTTTGAATCTACAGCTCTTGGCCGACTAATAGCCAAGGCCATCGGAACCTTCTTCAGTGCAAGCACTACTCAGGGCTTATTTGAAGCTCCTGTGAACTCTGACGCACTAGGATTTGGGTCTTTTGGTTGTTCTCTTTGCTGGTGATATTCAAGTTGTTTCTGACACTTAGCCTTCTCTTCTATTTGCTTGTAGAATTTGCAAACTGGTGAGTGTCTTCGCTTTTGCAATTCTATCCTCTTTTGCTTGTTTCCAATGTTTCGCATATTCATGTTGTTTGAACCAATATGACCCCAATATTATGATGTATTCATTGGGAATTTTATTTGCGTTGCAGCTATTCTACAATTCTGAATATCCTGGTGTCACAACCTGCCTAAATCATTAAACTCATATATGTTCAGCTTGAATGACTTTGTATCTTTATGTTTGCTTTGTTGTTCTGCAGTTTATTGTGGTTTTTTCTCATGCCTTGTTTTGGATTCTCTCACTGAAATTCCTAGAGTGTCATCTCTTACCCATAATTTTCCTTAATGAACTTCTACTGATATTTCCTTTATGTGAACTCTGTTTTTTACCTGCTTACATGAATCAAGTCTGTTGTCGCAATGCTTTAATCAAACATGTCGATGTGTATTTTGTGTTTGGTCAATCCTGCATTCATTGGTATTGTTTATGCTCCTAGTTGAATCTTAATACATTTAGATATCATGATCATGTATAGTTTACCGGCTTAAGTTTTGAGTCTGCCTGTTCTATTTAACTTTAAGATAATATGTCCCCTACCATGATACCTTTAGACTGTGAGATCTTTCTGTTATACTCAGCATAATTAGGCTTCTCATCAATTGCTTGCTTTCCTATTTTTCATCTATAATTGTCATTTCTTGACTATGATCATGCCTGACCCCTTATGACTTAGAACCTCCTAAGTTTCGAATCTTTTATGGCTAATGGTCTATTCTGAATTTATTTTGGAAAGCCTAGCGTGTTCACCTTATATGTGTCTAATATATTAATCTGAAGTGGAATATCTCTTAATGTTATGACTATCCTTAGCATGCTATCCCCAGCTCAATGACTTAACATGTATTGCATTTACCATGCTGCAGATTGAGTCTATTGACTCTCCTAGTTTCGTGTTCTTTTTTAACCAATATTGTCACTCTTGCTTCTAAAATGCCAATGTGTTTACGAATCCTGCTAGATGTCATACAACCCTGCATCTATGAGATGTTGTTGTAAACTGTTTGGTTGTTTTCCATGTATGGGATATTAATTTGGTAAATTGGTCAATATTGTAACTATTGGGCTGGATATGAGTCCATGTGTGGCTTTGGACTGTGGAAATGGGCATAATCATCTGTTTGTTTTGGAAGTTTTTGGATCTGGGCCTGCTATCCGAATGAAAGAGTCTACTGAAGCCCCAGGCAGTGTACTCTTCTTAAGTTTACCCTATTTGTTAGGCATGCAATCATCTGTGTTTTGTAATATTCGAAGTCTGTTTCCCTTCTTTCCTTTTTTATCTTTGGTCATGTAATAATTTGTAAACAAATGATGGGGGAGATTAGTGAAAGGGGATGGGGTATTCTAATGCTTGAAGGAAAAGGGTAGAAAACATGCCTATAAGGTCTATGTGTTCTATTTGCTATTTCGTTCAGCATGCCTTATATGTTATTTAGTTTAGTGTGTTGTATACTAATAGAAAGCATGCCTATGGGAATCACACAAACATTTCAATTAACTTGTCAAAACATGTTAGCTCAAGTAATTTCTGCATTTGTTTCCATGTGTACTACTAAACTCTTCTAGATAGCATACCTGTAGGATACAATAACACATGCTTTGATAATGTCTACCATGTCTATAGGGTTTCACTAAACCAATCAATCAACTGCTTCTATGCTCGTTGTACGCTTCTCCTTTAGATATCATGACTATAGGATCTTAATCAACTAAATTAATTACTTTATCACTTAGTCGCATTGCTACACTTAGATGACGTCTATATGGATAAAGTATATAAAATCAATTTCAATTATTAACTACTAGAAATCCTGCCACGGTCACCTGCATAAGAAACTTGTCTATAAAATTAGTGCTGGTAATTCAGAATTATGGGATTGTTTCAGTGTCTCATTGCATAAACAATTTAGAGATCATGCCTATAGGAACTGCTTAACGCTTATAATCTACGAATTCATTAGTCAGAAACAACAATGATATTTGTATGATGTTGGAAATCAGAATCACCTAGAAATTATGCATATAGGATTTGACAACTATAATGCGACTTAATTTCCTAAAATATGTACTGCCTAAAATGCCCACGTGCATTTGTTGTTTATGTGTGGAGGCTAACTTGAGCCTTTACTTTAACGTGAAGTCCTATCTTTTTTGAATGTCGCCTAGTTTTATCATTTTGAGCAACCTAAGCTGAGTCTAGAACCACCTAATAGAGGTCCAAAGCCTCTTGGACCATAGGCATGGGACGAGTAGTGCACGCATAGGGTACGACCTAGAATTAAATTAGAGTGCCTTTAGTTAAACAAGTTTAACATAGTAATCGGGTAGCAGAAGATGATAGTCTATGCCCGCTGAATAATATGAGCAACCCCCCTCCCTCAAGCGAGTTGTGAAGTATTATTTATGTTGCACGGGGTGATCCTTTAGGCTAAAAAACTTAGGACCCCCCCNATTTTTCTTTATGTATTTGTTATTTACACTAAGTAGTTTATCATAGATCAATGTAGTTCTATCCTTGTAGTCATTAAGACTTGTACTGATTCTCATGTGTTTTAATAAGACTCCGCGACTTCTAAATTTCCCTTTTTATTTATTCGATCACCTAGCCTAATTACATAATCTACATAGTCTAAAGTTCGGTCGGGACCCACAGTTGTGGACCTCGAAGAGTGCTTAAAACTTTCTCTTTGAGGTAATTTGAGCCCTTATCCGATATTTGGTGGCGTTGACTCGTCAAATAGAGTTATTTGCAAATAGGTGCCCTAACGCACCTTAAAATCGTTAGGTGCCGACTCTTCTCTTTCATTACCCATTTAAAAGAGGTGTCATACGTCGAAACCCGCTTTCACGAGAAAATGGGACACGACAATGCCATTATCGAACCTACCTTTATATCACCCGTCACAGTCAGGGTGCCATATGAGATCGATCAATACGCCGAGATGGATAGAGAAGCTAGGCGTAAGGAAAAAGAGTCGGTATCTGAGCAGTATCAAATATTGAGAAGGCAAACGAAGAGTCTCCATGTGGCCCGAGGAAGTGAAAGCCTGGACTATGAGGACATGTGTGGTATCGCCCCCAGGTTCGGGACAAGGTACCACATGACCATGATAGTACTGTGTATTAAGTGTGTTAAAAGTGAGTAGTATTTTAAGTAATTTGAGATAATTCTTAATTAAGTGGATAAGAATATTTTTGGGGCTTCCATATGGCATTAAGCCAAGCCAAGTGGCATAAATTTTATGATTAGTCAAAAGACTCAAGTTGCCACGTAAGGGTCTTTTGGATAACCCTTGGTTGGAGTCTTATTTTGGAGTGTAATTTAAGATCAGCAATAAAGAGTTAAATCTACTTTAAATATAATGACTATTGTCATCTAAGGATGGATAATTTTCAAGGAAGTTAACTAAATGGCTTACAAAGGAAAGGTTTGAGAAGAAACACATACAATCTCATTTGCTGTTATGGTTTCTTATTTAGTAACTTTGCTTGCAAAGACCAGCAGCGTTGGTCACTCTAACGGAGGAATTCTCAAAAATTGAATTCATATGATATGAATTTCATAATGCTACAGCAGTGTGAGACGCAATTTAGAGAGAGTATGGTACAATCTTTCTCAGGAATATCATACAGATTTCCCCTACTTTGATCTGCCATTACATGTTTTGTCGCAATCAACGTATGTTGGAGGGATTGTTAAGAGAATCAATTCAGGTATGTTACGGCTAATACCTTCTTTCATTTTGTCATGATATCGTAATTACACGAGTTTGATAACGAAGCATAAAGAAAAATTCATATCCCGGAATTTACGTATATTTTTCCTAGTTTTGTAAGTACAATATTCAATTAAGTATTTACTTCTTCCAGTCAAGAGAGAAGAGAGTCTATATATACAGTATTACAATATTTTCATTACCATCGAGCTATAATCAATGGACAGGCCCCTATTAGGCAACCTCTTATCAGATGGTAAGTTATATACTGAGCCTACTGTGGCCGAGTGCCTATGAACGAGCCCAGTTGGTCGAGATACAGAGCCTAGTGTAGTCGTGCGCCTATGAGCGAGCCTACTATGGCAGAGCAGTTATATATAAATAAATAAATATATATATATATATATATATATATATATATATATATATATATATATATATATATATATATATATATATATATATATATATATATATATATATATATACCGAGCCTTATAGGTCCGAACAACTATTTTACTTACTGTGTTGAGAGAGTTGAGTCATTATCAGCAGGTAAGCATATGTTCAGGTTATTATTGACTCCAGTTGCTTTCACATATTATATTATCAGTTCAGTTTCAACTTTCAATATATTGCCTTACATACTCGGTACATTATTTTGTACTGATGTCCCTTTTCTGGGGGCGCTGCATTTCATGCGTGCAGGTTCAGACAGACAGACGGGGTAGACCTCCTCATTAAGTGTTGCCCGAGCTCAGCTTGATCGGTAAGCTCCATGCCTTTCAGAGTTTCCGGATCTAGAGCTTTATGTACATCTTGTTTATATACATATATATGTTATAAGTAGGTTGGGGATCTATCCGATCACAGTATATCCATCGGTAGAGGCTTGTAGACATATCCTGTCAGTTAGTGCAGTACGTTGGGCTTGTATGTATATTTGGTTGGTTTGTCAGCTGCAATAATTATGATGGCCTTGTTGGCCCACCTTTATATTGATATTTATTTAGCATTCACAGTTTTCTTGCAATGTGGCCCATGGCCAAAGTATGACATCATATGTCCAGAGTCCTTTAGTCACAAGTTGGTACGAAAGGATAGGTGAGGCACCGGGTGCCGATCTCGCCACCCCAGGTTCGGGGCGTGACATGTGTATTAACCTAGATGTTGATATGCTAGTAGGGTACAAACCGATGTCTTCGATGGGACGTGGGATGAAATTGTTTATAAGGAGTATGAAGGAATGAAATACCAAGGATGAAATTGCTTATAAGGAGTCTGATGGGAGAAGCACTCACCTGGTATACTCGACAGGACATGTAAAATTGGAGAACTTGGAAAGATATAGCAGAGGAATTCATGAACCATTTTCTATTCAATACATAGATCACTCTTGATCGGTTCGCATTGGTGAACTTACAAAAAAAATCATCTGAGTCGTTTCAAGAATATGCACGGCGATGGAGGACTGAAGCTGCCAGGGTGCAACCACCGATGGACGACAGTGAACTAACCGAGTACTTCATCCGAGCCCAAAAAGGAATATACTTTGAAAAGATTATGGGAATGATCGGTCAAAAGTTCCCCGAGCTGGTTAAGATGGGATATTTCTTAGAAGAGGGCATAAAATCCGATAAGGTGCAATCTATGGCAGCACTGCAAGCGGCCAGCAAGGCCATCTAGTCAGGATTAATCGGTAGCGGGGAAAAAAAGAAAGAAGAGGTCTCAATAGTCGTCCCTTACTAGCAAACTAACCCATCTCATGGAAGCACCTCATATTCCCCAAACAATCACTCACCACCATCCACTTATGCTCCAGTCTATAATACCCATCTATACTACCACCCTCAACCACAATACAACCCTCCTCGAGCCAACAAAAACAGAAACCCACAACAACCATATGCTCCTACTCACCAAAATCGACTTCTATATGCACCACGACCTCGTCCCAACTTTGAAGAGAGGGGCACATAACCTATACCCCTATTGCTCAGCCTCTGGCCCAGTTTTTTAAAAAGTTGAGAAGAGTAGGATTGACACACCCAATCGAGGGAAGGGTTCCTGAACATCCCTCCAAATATTTTGATGCCACTAAGAGATTCGTGTATCATTTCAATGTACAAGGGCACTATACCGAAGATAGTTTCAAGTTGAAAAATGAAATTGAAACCTTGATCAAAAAAGGATCTATCCAGTGCACTCTAGCACCACCTAATATGAATCGCAACCCATTGCCAAATCATGGAAACCAGGGAGCTAACATGATCACGTTTTATAAAGAATATGACCTGAAGGGAACAATTGTCACTATCGGAAATGTAGAAGCCGCAAGGGTTCCTCCTCACAAGGATCGAAAATTTACAATACAACTAAAGCCTACAGTGACAGTTTAAACTTATCTGCAACAACCTACTGATGTTGCTCAAGGTAGAGAAGATCGGGAAAACAAAAACAGCCCCATGGACCTATCAGCAAAAGAGAAAGGACAAAATTACAGACTCTGTCGCAGCCCATGGTATGACTAGGTCTAGGAGGTGCTCTGTCCCCTAAGACATCAATAGTGGAAATCTGGGGAGAGAACAAATTCCAAGGAGGAACATAACAGACCCATAAGTCATGGAGATTTGGAAAAGGATGTTGAGTAAAGAGTATTTTTTGGAAGAGCAGTTAAAGAAAACTCCAGCACAGATATCCATTATGGATCTATTGATGAGCTCTGATAGCCATAAGGATGCTTTGTTGAAAGTATTAAGCGCGGTAAGTGTACCAAGTAACACCACTTGAGAGGAGTTGGACGCGATGATTTGGAAAACGGTAGAAGAAACATGATAATTTTCATAAGAGATGAACTTCCTGTCAAAGGCGCCTGTCACAATAAGGCTCCTCACATCACTATCAAATACAGGGATAAAGTGGTATCCGGAGTGGTGGTCGATGGAGGATCCAGAGTCAACATTTGTCCGCTCTCCACCCTACGGGAGTTGGGAACTCATTTTAGGAAGGTTAAAGAAATCCACGTAAGGGTGAGGGTCTTTGATGGCTCGCAAAAGGACGTTATTGGAGAAATTTTATCTAGCCTTGCAAATCTGGGTCAGTCGACTATAACACCCCATGTTTTCATACGTGAGAGTACGCCGTAAGTCAATTGATGTAAACTCAGAAATAAGATTATATTTGGAAGAATATAAAGTAAGTTAATCATTTTACCTTGGAGGTTACAAATATTTAAGATCATGAATAACGAGTACTGAGAGGGTTGAAAATCTTAGAAGCTAAACCAATTGAAGAAGATAAGTTTCGTCGAAAGTAGACAAGTTTGGAATGTTATAACATGTACTTTAGGGTGAGAATAGTGTTCATTACATGATAAGGAGGTTATGCTATGCGTTATCTTGTTCCTATAATAGTTGTGTGCTAAGTCAAGCAAGTTGTGGAACAAAAGTTGGCAAAGATCTTCACAAGTTACATTCATAAAATTGTTGAAACTTAGGTCAAATGTATCTGAGATTTTCTCCCAATATACTTAGAATTAGGGGATGATATATGATGTGTGGCTAGAATTCATGATTTTAAGCATTATATACCTTGCATTTTATGTGCTTTAATGATAAAATACACGTCGTATGTGCCTAATAGGGTTCATTTTATGTGTAGGTGAATTGGAAATGGAAACGGGGCTAAACGGATGCAAATACGTCGAAAACTACGCGAAAGGGGACACCCGGGCGATAGCCGGGCGTTGGAGCCAAACAGCCTGACCCGGCCTGGCGTTACCCAGGCTTTAGAGCCCTAACGCCAGGGGGGGCCTGGCGTTACCCAGGCCTTAGAGCCCTAACGCCAGGGGGGGCCTGGCGTTACCCAGACCTTAGAGCCCTAACGCCAGGAGGGGCCTGGCGTTACCCAGGCCTTAGAGCCCAAACGCCAGGGTCCCCAGACGGCCAGAAATCGTGTTTTGACGGGTTTTAAGTGTTTCCAAGTTGGAATAGAAGTCTTTTACACATTGAGGGTTCATCCTAAA